>JAWWEQ010049788.1:0-12806 GCA_035583055.1 Torymus tubicola
ACACTACAGCAACAAAACATGGAGACTGACCAGCGATATTAATTTCGCAGAGCAGATACTCTGGTTTACCGGGCTTTTGAGTCCAGATGCCATCGAATGAGCAGAGGATAGTGGCAGAGATGAAATTGTGAAAGAATAAAGCCACCCCATCACCATTCTTGTTTCGGTCACGACGTAGGAGATTGTAGTTGTCAAGGTGCACTGTCGAACTGGCATTTAGAGTAGGGTAAAGTTTGGTTAAGGTGACTGCGATAATGTGAAAAATGGGCCTCGTAGAGAGAAAACATTTGAGCATTTCCATGCGTATCTTGAGCGAGTTAGCGTTGAAGTAGCAAATTCTGAGGCCGCTGTTTTGAGGTGCTGAGATATGAGATGAATGTGATTGAGGTGGACATGAAGATATGAGGTGAATTACATTAGGGGTGTGAAAATAGTATGATGAGCCTATTCTAAAAAAGCCTTGAGTTCGTCGGCAGATGAAATGAGCGTTGCGCGGTTTTCTTTCTTCTTCTTTATGTAAATCTTCCCATGGCTTACAAAGGTTACGAAGCCTTTCTTCTTAGCTTCGATGCGAGCAGATACACGAAGGCGATGCACATCTGGTGGGAGAAGCTCGTTGATGTTGATTAGAGAAGAAGGCAGTGGGAGTGAAGCATTTGCTTATTTTAGCAACTCAGCACTAAGCTGGAAAGTGTGCATTTTTCCCATCTTTCTCCTGGCATTAAGAAGTGACATGACCAGCGCGTGCGATGATAACGAGACGATGAGCGGTGTGATCCTAACATTGGCATTTGTTAAATCTGAGGATTCTGAGGGTTCTTCAGCATCACCATTCCTTGAGTGTACAGCATGGGCATCAATAACGGTATCAGTGGCGGTGTCGGTCGACGGCCAAGAAGTTGGTTTCTGACGCATCTTACGTACATTCTGGATGTCACGCTCAAGGAGATCGCCGTCAAGGAGCTTAAGAGTAGCGTAGACAGCTCCTTTAGGGGTGGTTGTATCACTGATCGGAAGCCCAGTTACGAGCTCGTTGGAGAGACTGCATTGAGCAGCATTGAGGTTCTGGAGGTCACGCTCAAGTTTTTCGATGCGTCTGACAGCAGGGACATCGAGAGGAGTCGCAGTATTGGCTGCACGGATTTCGTCAAACTGGCGACGAAGGCTGACTTGTTCAGATTGTACCTGCGAGATGACTTCTTCAGCAGCTCACAGGCGAGATGATAGGAGTGGCAGATCGCGCAGAAGTGATAGCCTTTCTTCCAGGTTGGTCATGCGAGTAGACACTGCATCTAGCCACGTTTCCAATGTAGTTTTGACCTTAGTGAACTGTGTGGCAGACGACGACTGCCGATCGGTAAACCGGGTGTCCAGAGAAGTTTGTATCTCCGTAAAACGCCTGTCGAGAAATTCCAGTTTCGTCAGCTTTTCCAGTATCTGGTGTAGAGGATCACTGGACGGAAGCTGAGTACTTTTATGCGATGCAGAGAGTGCTCCCGGAGATGTCGGTGATAGAACGCTAGGAAGACTCATTTTCATTGATAGATTCATTCCTCTGACTATGAGTATTTGCCATAGATATACAGCTGCGGCAGGCGTTGATGGCTTTACTCTGGGCATTCCGAACTGTTTTCAGGACAGTACGGGCGGGATGGTAACTCTTTGCGCAGTGCTCACATGACATATACTTCGTTTTGATGACCTTGTTGCATCCACCAGAGATCTTGTCTATCTTCTTGGGGGTCCGTAGCCAGAAAGGTGCTCAGCTCAATGAGGAATGAATGAAACGTGATATGAGATTAGAAAATGAGAGGGCTGGAGCAGTGAGCCTTCAAGGCGGGCACAACGAAAGGAAACCGGGTTGAGACACGCCTCTTAGCTCGCCGATGTTAGGAGAGGACGTCAACGCGCAGGTGGCGCCTAGAAGTAGCAGATCGATAGGTGATGGAACGCAAGTGTCTTCGATTAACAGTGATTAAGATCTAGATAATAGACGGAAGCAAGTGTCTTTGTTAAACAATAATCAAGAACTAGAGACTAAACTATATACATGTTAAAACTGAAGGCTAATAGTAGTTCACTAACACTTAAAACTTAAAACTAGAGACGAAACAGCTGAATCAACGCGTACACTTGAGACGCCGAGAAGCGAACACAGACGGTAATGTTACGATCGTCGGTAAGGTAGGCCACAGTGGGTCACTAGTGCACAGATGCTAGCAAGTACGTAGACAGGTAGCAACACAAGAGGCGCCTACTTCGTGTTCGCGTTGCGCAAAAGGAACTGCGCGCAGTGGGGGCAGAGAAATGCTGACTAACGTAGAAAGTACGTTGGCTTGCTGAAGAAGGGCTAGCAGATTATGAAGGCCGTAGATACTGCAGCGGACGACGAAACCCAGGTGTTCTGCTACTCACAGAGGTGTGCTGCTGAGGGGCGTGTGCTCAAGTATCGAAGCTAGTAGGCGGCAGGTTTTCGAGCTAGGGTGAGGCGGTGACGTATAGTGATGGGCTGATACCGACTGCTTCTCTGCTTTCGTTGGTCAAAGGGGCAGTGGCTAATGCAGACTGAAGAGGCGTGAAACTTCCCGCAGAGCCAGTGACATCTTGACGTTTGAGGTTAGGACGTCAGCAGATACAGGAAAAAGCCCCGGCACATAAAACAAGAGCGACGTAACCTCGAGTTTTTGGGCTGGGAGCTTGAGTGCCACCTGGGGCTTTTTTCCTGTAATGGATTAACTCCGAGTTAGTGGTGTTGGCGTAAGCAACCGACGGCGCTTTCTTCTCATGCCGGCTAACATAGCGGCCGAATGCACATGGGCACGCTCACATTCGGCGCATAGTATTAATATATGCGTGCATCGTCTGTGAGCCGCGCGAACATGTGGTTCGGCTTTCCTCGCCTCACTTTCCGTCGGATGTTTCTCGCTCTCGCTCTCTTTTTCCTGCTCTTCCTGGTCATTATCGTCTTCTTGGCGGTAAGTTGACGGTATATTGCGTGGGTGCGAGAGTGTATGTGTGTGCGTCGTCTGGCAAACAAACGGCGGGGATTAGCTATGTGTATGTGTACACGCATGTAGCTCGGTGTTGGGGAGAGGTAGCCGTCGCCTGCTATCTATCATGCTCCCCATGTGATGTAAAAGTTAGCATCACATATTCCCCCTCTCTAAACCGGGAACAGTCTCAATGTTACCGCCTGTTTAACCTCACAACTAGCGGCTATGTTGCTTAGCGAACGCTCCCCGACACCTCACTACATACGCATAATATCTCTTTATCTAATTATACGTAAATAATTATCGTGATTATTATCGAGTTGATTCACCCGTCGATACCTGCAAATAAAGAGGAAATTGCTGTTAATTAACCGTCTTGCCGCTCTGCACTGCTACCTCTCGTGGTGGTTTTCTAGAAAAACAGACTCAAAAATACTCAAACATGCTCTCAATTAATACATCTTTAAAGACGAGAATGGGTTAAGGTAGTATGCGTCCCCGGGTTACACTACTCTGTTATTACTACTATCTTACCCTACTACACGTCTAGGGGGCAAATATCGCTTCATTCCACCTACGTCAAGTTGTAAACAAGTCTTGTAGAACCAACACGTATTTGTACTGACCTTTACTCCTGGGCAGTTCAATCATGTCGGCGGCTACTACACACCACGGGCGTTCAACAATCCGTCTCCCCATTAATCCTTGCGGACCTTGCTGGGAGCTTTTATAACGCTGACAATTTTCACAAGTTCTGACAAAGTCGTAGACATCTCGATACATTCCGGGCCAAAAATACTCACGCGCTACTCGGTCGTAGGTTTTATCCACTCCTAGATGGCCGGCAGACGTAATGTAATGGCTATCGTAGAACACCTTCTCTCTCTTCTCTAAGGGCACTACTAGACGCCATCCTTCTCCTCCATCTGTTATCGGATCTAGCAAGGGATCCTTCTTGTATCTAGATAACATGCCATCCTCTATCGTCCAGTCGGTGTACTTCATCAGATATTGTGCGCTCCTGCAGCTTGGCGATGTACCACTGGTCGGAAATCTTGAAAAATCCAGCCACCTTGGCTTCTTCATCTTCAAACATCCGCGAGAGTGCATCTGGGACTTTGTGGGCCGCTCCTTTCCTACGAATGATGTCAAAATGCCACTGCTGCTACTCCAGGGCCCACCTCGCTAATCTTCCGGTCGGCTCTTTCATGGTTCGTAGCCATTTAAGGGCGCTGTGGTCGGTGATGGCGGTGAAAGCATAGTCCTCCAGATACGGACGTAACTTCTTCAATGCCCAAACCAACGCCAGACACTCGCTCGGTCGTAGTGTAATTTCGCTCAGTTGGCGTGAGGGCATGACTAATATATACAATCGGATGTTCGTCATCTTCATCCTCTTGCGCCAATACTGCATCTAAGGCTGAGCCACTCGCATCACGCTGCACAATAAACGGCTTACTAAAATCAGGCTGAGCTAGCATAGGTGCGGTAGTAAGAGCCTTCTTCAGCTCCTCGAACGACTCTCGTTGCTCATCTCCGCATATCCACCTCTGCGACTTCCTCAACGGCGTAGGATAATTCAACAGCGCCAGAATCCGTTCTGGATCCAGACGAAGGTCTTCGTGGTCGAGTAGAAATCGTAGGTAGGTAACGCGCGAGCAACAAAACTCATGCCTGGTTCGATTCACCATCAGGCGGGCGTTTACAAACTTTTTCAACATTTTCTCCACCCACTTCACATGCTCTTCAAAGGTCTTTGTGGCAATAATAATATCATCCAGATATCATCCAGAGACCGAATGGCATTCGCTTAAATTGCCATAGCCCCGAAACAGGCACAGCAAAGGTGGTGTATTACTTACTCCCCTGGGCCATTGGTATCTGATCATAAGCTGCCTTCAGATCAATCTTCGAAAAATACCTTGCTCCGCGTAGCTTGTCTAAGATTGAATCTATATTGGGCAAGGGATATGCATCTTTCTTCGTCACTTTGTTCAAGGGGCGGTAGTCGATGCATGGCCTATGTCCTCTTTCGAAGAATCACTGCGGCGCTGCAGTAGTCGCTGAATGATGGCTCGATGATTCCCTTCGCACTCATCTTCTTCACTTCCTTCTGGGCAATCGCTAAGATTTTTGGTGACATCCGTCTGGGCTTTTCTTTAATAGGCGTCGGGTCTGTCACATGGATATGATGTTCCGTCAAGTCTGTCAATCTTGGGGCGAACTGGGCGAAATTCAATATTCTCTCTACCAGCTTCTCTACGGTCTTTCACTCCTCCTTCTTTAGCTCGGCAATTCCTGCGCACTCCGCATACACGACTTTGTCTTTGGCAACCTTCTTGTGAGCTAGATGCATCCATTCTCCTCCATTGGCTCGCCATACTCCTTTCGCTGGTTTCAACTCCACCTCGAATTCTTCAAAGAAGTCCATACCAAGGATTAGATCATGCTTAATTCCTTAAATGGCTTTCAACGTGTGGGTGACTACATAACTTCCTACCTCCAAACTCACTTTTAATTCTCCTATGATCTTATTTACATTTCCTGTAACACTCTTGACGGCGGTCGTGGATTGTTTCAGGCTGGCATACCGATCTATCACTCTCGGGCCGGCCAATGACACCATTGCTCCCGAATCTAGCAGTGCTCGATATGGCTCCCCACGTAATACAATCTCTAAGAACGGGTGATTCTCCGCACTCATCTCCGCTACTTGCCCTCCTACGCCGGCTTCTACTGGCACTGTAGGTCGGATTTCGCGCCTTTTCTTCTCTTCTCGACTCTCCTCTCCTTCCATCTCCTGATGCGACTCCCTTCTCCACCCGTTCTCGACCGAAATCTTCTCCACCTCCTCTCGAATTTGGGCAATGTTGAGCTCCTCATTCTCCTCTCGAATGGGCTCTTCATCACCTCTGGGATCCGCTCCACCGCTCTGCTCCTCTAAATTTTATTCTACTATTATCTCCTCCTCTCTTTGTGGCTCTTCACATCCCTCTGGCCCTGGATTTCGTGGATTTACCCTCTCCATGTATTCTCCTAGGCTGGCGGATGGCGATCTCCCCCCCTCTTGTAGAGTTGGAGTGGCTCTCCTCCAGCACCGTGTTGACACGGGCGAAATCTCTTCCTTCGAGCGGCGTCGACGGGCGAGCAGAAGGCACAACAGTGCTCTCTTTTTCCTCTACTTCTGCTTCTTCTGCTACATTCTTCTCTCTTGTTGGCGTTACACTTCCTTCTACCCTTGCAAGTGACGGAGTTTCCTCGACATCTCCTTCTTGGCTAGTGGTCGGTGAGCTAACTTCCTCTCTTGCGGTCGCTGTGTCTCCCCTTGGCACTGTCTTGTCACGGCCGAACTGTCTTCCTTCAGGCGGTGGTGACGTGCACAGAGATGGCACAAGTGTGTTCCCTCGACTCTTTAACTTTTCTTCTCTAGCACATCTCACACTCATCGTTGCGTTTATTGTCCCTGGGGAATCTGGAGGGAAACCAGGGGACTGTTCTGGTTTCCCTCCTGGCCGTTTCCCCACTGCACTCTACGCTGTGCACATCCTGGGCACTTAGCAAACACCACTCTTCATTCAGGTGCTGTGTCCCACCTGATAACACACATAACATTCTCTCTTCGGGAACTAACTCGCTCGATGGTCTACCTCTTCGCAGAGATAACAGGCGCCAACGAAATGTACACCATCGTCGTTTTGCCTTGCACCGCTATCCATAGGGGGCCTGTAGTTCGATCCACGATCGAGTCTTCCCCTCCCTCGCCGTTGATCGCCTCGATTACTTCCCTACGTGGCTGCATTGCTTTGTATCTGGGAGGTCGTGGTGACCGGCGGTGATGGGTGGTGAGGACGTTGAGGGTGGTGGTGGTGAGGCCGTCGGCACTACAGGCGTCGGTCTCTTTCCGTCCACCACAGCAACTTCCTCCTTTGCTTCTACTCTCGTGATCTTATCTCTTGGTTTTGACGGCGTATGACGACGATCGATCTCCATCTCGCGCTCTAACTCCATACTTCTTGATCATCTGCGGGGACGTAACCTTCTTGTCGAATAAGGCAGCGCGATACTCTGGCAGAATATTCTTATAGGCGATCTTCACGAGATTTCTTTTAGGCGGTGAGAGTTTGAAATGTCCGACGATGTAACGAAAGCTTGGCAGAAAATTCGTGATGTTTTCATCTTTGGCCTGCGTGCGCGCGTGCAATTCCTCCTCGATGTCAGTCTTGTCCAAGGCGCCAATGAATTGGAACCTAAACTCTTTCTTAAATTCATGCCAAGTCGTGATGTCGTCTTGCGTTGTAAGATACCAACTTAAAGCACTCTTGGATAAAATGCTTGGCAGTGCGCGCAGCAGGTCACGGTCAGCCATACTCGATTACTTCCTTCATGTCGTCAACATCGTCAGAAACTCTTCAGGGCCCTCTTTATCTTTGCCGGAAAATTGTATTCTCCACGCTTGCACCTCTCTCCTCGACTTCCAATCACGGCTGGCCCACTCGCCGTTGGCGTGATCGCCGATGCTCTTCGTCACTACTGCCTCCGCTGCTGTCAGAGCTATAGTCATTGCTACGTCGAGCTACTCTCTGATAGGCTACGATTGCGATGGCGGTGACGTCGTTCACTGCGTGATCTCCTTCTTCTCTCTCTCTCCTCCGTCTGTCTTATCTCTCTGGTGTTGCCTCTCCGCGTGGCTTCACTAACCTTCGTTCTGATCTCTCTGATCATCTCATCTTTTCCTCCGTTCTTTTGTCACGTCATTTTCGTCTATCTTTTTCTGCCGCTGTCTCTCTTCTGTGGCTTGAGATGCTTAACCGTGATTTCACCGATCTCCCTAGCCTACTCTCACTGTCACTCATGCCACTCTGCGCGTCGGCTACGTGTCTGTGCATTGGCGTGTGTCTCACTTTCGTGGTGTGTGCTGTGAACTCTCTCTCCTCTCTATCGCTCTATCCTCGTGTGCGTGCTGCTTCGTTAAATTCGCCTTGAATTTTCCTCCGTGGCGGTGCGACGTCCTTCCGCTGCGGCGTATGGCGTGGCTTGCTCGAAGCGTTGGTTTGTGTTTGCATCTCGCTCTCTTCGTGATGCTTGTTTTCTCGCGGCTTTCACCTGGTAAGGCGTGTGGCAACTTGCGTACACCTCTTCATCTTCGCTCGAACTTGCTTCTGTATTCTTCCAACCATCAGAATACAAGCCTTTATGCACCGACAACGTTGCACGCCTCGGCAATGTCATGTGCTGTTGCACTTGATGGCTCGACGAGGCGTGAGCTGCTACAGTGGCTGTGGGCAGTTTTGGCAACGTTGCTGGCTGTGTCGTCGATACGCCATGTCCCGGGCTGGTTTCTATAGGTGCACTTCTGTTGGGCGTTGTGATGGTATGTACATACTACACTCCTCGTATACTCATTTGCCACGTCTTGCTTGTCCAGTACTCCTGTAACTCCGGGGCGACGCTGATACAATGTTGCTAGTGGCGCAATGGATTTGCTGCACTTCTCTGAGCCGTGGCGGTGACTGGCAGTGACTTGGGCAATGATGTCGTGACGTCACTAGCCGATGGTAACACCAACTGAGGCAATGAAGCTGTAGCGTAACTGGCGGTGGTAGTTCCCTTGGCTGACACTCCAGACGTTGATGTGACAGGCTCGAATACTCTGCTTGTTCTCTGAATTGTTAGATCGCTCAGACGCGAGGTTATTCCGGCTCCCTCATCTGTTGTGAACGCGCTGTCTTCTGTCACTTCCTGGGGCTCCTTGGGCTTTCTACCCCGCCGCTTTTTGGGCTTCTGCACTACGGCATTATCATCCTCACTCGTCGACTCACTGGCCTAGCTCGCTCTCCGTCGGAGGTCGTCCTCATACTACGGTATCTCCTCTGTCTTAAGTTCTGCTTCTCGTATGATCGCACGCAATAATCTGTCCTGTCTCTCCACCATATCTCCTCTGGTGCTTAGTTATTTCTCAATGTGAGGATTGGAGGCGGAAAGATAATGCCCCGCGACGACAGCCACAAAACTCTTACCCCTTGCACAACGCTGTTGCTCGCCTCTCCGTCACTCTTACTATCTCTCTTTCTCTCTCTCTCTCTCTCTGGCAGTCTCCTTCTTTCTTTCTCTTTAGACACACCACTTTCCTCCTTATACCTACTATCTCGCGATCACCTATTTACTCGCCCACTCACTGTCCTCTCACTCTCTTTCACTCTAGTATTCTTCTCACTTCTCACTTCTTCTCTAGTTACCACTATTGCACACGTGCTCGCAATGGCTGTCTAAAACGGAATGGCGAGGAAATCGTGTTGCGAACACGATTTCCGTCTTCTTCGTCAGTGTTACACCTTCTCTCTTTCTCACTCCAAGGGCGGTACATAGGGCGGCAGCTATTCCGTCGACCCCAGCAGTGTGCGAGCTTCCTTCACTATTTTTCTGGCTGATTCAGTCCTCCAATTAGCGGTGATTTGAATACATAACTATTTTTCTATTACATTTTACCTAATAGAATGTGGCAGTAGTGGCAGCGCACCTTTACGGCGTAAGCGCCTCCGGTAGGTCGTTTAATTCGCTTGATCTCTTCTCCCCTCTCTCAGACTCTTTATCTCTCTCCTTTGCTGTCCGCTTCATGCATACCGGCCGTGGTATAGACAGCACGCAGACTGCCGCTGGCTTTCTCTCCCTCTCACTCCCTCTAATGCTCCGCCTAGCAATCTCTCTCGCTCTCACACACAGGCCGTATATGCAGCACGCAGGCTGCCGATGACCGTATCATTCTTCTCTCTCATTCTTGCATTAGTGCCGCAACGCTCTCTCTCTCACTCCTATGGTCTCTCTCCCTACTCTCGGCGCTCATACCCTCTTTTTCTCTCGCTCTCCCTCTACTCATAGTTCGTGCTCTCCCTTTCTTGTCCGTGCGGCAGCAGTTTTTCTCGAGGCTACCGGCCTCGTGGCCGTCGTACACCCGACTACCGTTATGATGTAAAAGTTTGCATCACACCTTATACGCACTCGCAATGAAAGCACACGTAGGCATACTAAGCAGCCGACGCTCGCGACACTGTCAGTTGACTTCTCAGTTCTCAAACAGCGATCATGGCGCATGGCAAATGGCGCCTTAAAGGCTGAAACGGGGTCTCTCATACTTTCTGACCAGCTGAGCGCGCAATTTGAGTGCGCGAGTTGCATTTAAAATTTTTGTGTGTGTTTAGATTATGTTTGCATGTATGAAATATATAAACATTAAATTAATTAACGTATTATCTCAATTTAACGTGTAGCAGGAACACTTTTTTGCAATCTTTGTTCGTTAACTAATTAAACTCAATTAAAAAATTAATTAATTAGAAATTATTTTTATAAATTTAAAATTAACATTTCAACCTATTACTTTTTTTCTTTAAGTTTAAAATCGTCTGTAAATTAGTTCTTTATATAGCTTATATTAACGTGATAAAACCCTAGTCAGTCAAAACTGGTGACATGTTTCTATAGAAGTTTATTCACATTTTTGCTTGTATCTTTGGGAATTTTTTAAATATGTGTCTCAAACATCTTTTACAATTTGAGAATAATGTATAAAATCGAAAAATCGAATAAAAAAGTCCAAAGACGTAAAATCTGGGGCAGTTGACATGAAACGCCTCATATATACCTTTCCTCGCGTCATTCCTCGATTATAAAATGCATTTTGTTTGTATGACTTGGATTTCCTGCAGATCTTTCAGCAATAAATGCTCGAAAGCGATCGACAAGCACATATGGATCGTCCCAGTAAACGTAGTCTAAAGCATTACGCTTTTTTGTAATTTTATAGCGTGGTAAAGATGTGCGTTTTTGCAGTTTCCAAATCTCATTTTCACTCGAACTTTTGACCACCATTTTGTAATTCGGAAATCTGATACGAAGATCCTCATTAACAAATTTGAAAATCCTTGTGTATGATTTCCGAACGTAATTTAGGTTTCTTTCGACCTTTTATAATTGCCATATTGGATCATCCATTTTTAATTTTCCAATGCTGATAACAAAATCATCATCAGTAACTTCAAAAACACCCGTATACTAATTCTGAGCACAATCTAAGCTTTCTTTGATTTTCGAACGGCCATATTAATTTCGCTCTTTTGTATTTCGAAAATTGTAAAACAAAATTTTGATCATGAATCTCCAAAACTCATGTATAATTCATTAACTCTATGAAAAATATGAGATTTTGCTTAGAATTATATGCATGCAATAAAAATTTTTGAGTTACTCTACAATAGGTCCGTATGATAATCTCTTTGGATATTGTAATACTTTTAACTTTTTATTTGGTACAGCAATTGGTCTTTTTTCTAAACGATGATGATTGTGATATTCTAAGGCGATTCCAAATCGAGAGTAAAAAAACGATCGATCTTTGGAGAATACTGAAGCGCACCGGGAAACGCAACGTAATACTTTGTCATTACCTGTTGAGCTACCCAAAAGAGCACACTTAAACAGTTAACAAGTGTTACAAAAATATAAATATCAATTGCTTTCTCCTAGAGGAACCTTTGTGATCGTAAAAAAAATTTTTTGGCACTCAGTGCGAGAAGTCGAAGTCGAACTTCTCGCACGGAGTGTCAAACGAAGCGAGCGAAAGTCTCACTTCTCGCACATTGTGCAAAAATAGGGTTCGACACTCGTGTGAGAAATTGATTTCCTCGTCGTGTGACTATTTGCGCCGCAGCGAAGCCAGATCAAATTTTCGCACTAATATCGAAATATACTATTTAGAAATAATGTGTTAGGATTGTTATTTATAAAAGTTGGAATTGAAATACACTATTTTTATAAAATGTCCGTATGGATGTAAGTGTATGTGTATGTATGTCTGACGCTGATTTCTCATGATCTACTCGACCGATTTTAACGATTAGTGATAATTTTTTTAGATTTTGTCCAAATCCTTCGTGTCAATATTCTATTTTTGTAAAATAAATTTTGTGTACAGCCATTTTTCAATATTAAAAATTTTTATTTTCGATTTTTTTAATATTTAGACGAAATCGACGCCTCGTATCCGGATAATGCCATCTCCAGCGCAAACTTTATGTGATCCCAACTTAAAACTCAATGCAATATAATGCCAAGCTCCCACCACGTAAATATAATCCCAACTCGCGCACCAGTGCGATGTGATGCCAAGTTCTGCGTCAGTACCATATAATTCCAAGCCACGCGCGAGTGCGATACACTTCCAACGCGAGCGCCAGTATGATATAATTCTAACCCGAGTGCCAGTGCGATATGATTCCTATTCACCAATCTGTTAGACATAGTACACAATTCCGCTCAAACCCGAGTACTAAAAAAATCGAAATCCAAAAAAACCATGTTTCACTTAAAAGAGTTAACACAAAAATGCAGGCACGCGAGAGATTACTAAAAAAAAAAAAATAAAAAATTCGTACTCTAAAATATACAAATAATACTCTAAATACTTCGAAGGAGTCTAGTTTCACGTAAAAGTGTGTCTGTACGTGAAAGCGGGCAGGGGACCATTACACAGATCAATGGAGGGGGTGAGTACAGGGTAGCGTAGAGATGTGGTTGGTATAGCGTGAGGTACAGGTGATAATGATAATGATAATGATAATGATAATGATAATGATAATGATAATGATAATGATAATGATAATGATTATAATAATCCCGGGTTCTCTTAAAGATAGATGAGCACTTTTCCGTGCTACCGGGCGCGTCCCCAGGTTGTGGATTGGGGCACGGCCAGCTTCGGCTGGTCAGTCGCGAATATAATGAATAAGCGGTCGCGAACAATGGAATCAGTGTGAATGA
>JAWWEQ010049789.1:0-12803 GCA_035583055.1 Torymus tubicola
TTCAAGGTCATAAAATCAAGATAACGTCTTAGTCATAATTTTCCTGTATTCTACATTTATTTAGCTTTCAAATGCGAGCTGAATCATCTTTTTAGACCTTTTCGTTCAAAACTTATTTGATTTTCAGACGAATTTCATGACAATATTACACTGTGCGGCGTATCTCTAATAGGAGAATTTGGACTCGCGAGGAAAAAGTCGCCGTCCAGCTTGTTTGGTAATCTCTCTCTCTACCAGCAAGCTCGTAAAATTCGCCCTCTCAACACAATTCGTGGGAAAATAGCGCATTCAATGTTAGCGATGGATCGTTCTTCGAGAAAAGCGGAAGCAGCGCTAACCGAATGGGTTTACGCGCAACCCGAAGAAGAAATTCACGAAGCGATCCATGCCCTTGACCTTAAGCATAACGACCTGCACAGTGTCAATATGCTGACAATGGTCAAGTCGCTAATGGGCGACTACAGTGCCGCTGATTTTGTGCCAAATCCGGATGTATCAGAGGCAGGGGCATTTATCAGACGCGAAAGCAAGCGACGAAGCTTCATTGAGTCCATTCTACACAACAGAGCAGGATCGCCCATATGGGAACCGACGGTCGACAATGAAGCGCAGCACCCATTTGCCCTCTTAGAAGATGTCCCGGTAGTTAGGCAGAAACTATCCGAGTCAAGAAGGGCACGGACTCCTCCAAGCGTGCACACCTTGGAGGAGGAGTCTGAAGAGAATATCGTCTCGGAGGCGCCAAACTACCGTTGGTGAGGAACAAATCACGGCGAAATCGTTGCTCCCCGTGATTGAAATGCTGGTTAAAGAGGTGGACGAGCTAAAGCGGACAGTTAAAAGTCTGCAAGAAGCTCACAATCTACCCAAAGCTTCGAGTACTCGGTTAGAGTATCCTCCAAACTATAACACAGACCCGACACAGAGGCCGCAGCACGTGAATTTTGAAAATTCAACGTATACCTGCGAGTTTGACACAGCAGTCCCTCTCCGCAAAGCCATGCCGGCAGCCGGAGAAGAAATCCTCGAAATGGAACTCCTTCGCCCACTGCGACTGGTGCCTCTACCTTAAACTCGTTTGAGCAGTAGCCGTACATTGCTGCACGGACAAACCGTGACGTAGGCCAGATTGTACGGAAATGGTCAGTCACGTTTTCAGGGGGGCCAGAGGAGAGTGTGTCACTCTTCCTCATTGGCATTGAAGAATGCAGAGAATTGGCCAATCTGACACAAGACGAAGTGCTGTCGTCTATGTTAGAACTCCTACGAGGCGTAGACCAGCAACGGCGGATTCAAGCCGAAATAGCTGCTCTTGGCAGCTGTAGGGCCGTGACGAACTCACGAGAGATTTTGTGGTAAATCTCCAAGCCCTGCTCCTGAAATTAGATCCGGTTCCCAGCGTTAAGCAACAGCTGGCCCGGATCCATCCAAATATGCGACCAGATATTCGGAAAGCGGGGTCAAGGAAGCAGTTCTCCGATTATAGGTCGCTGTTAGACCTCGCTACCGAGGCGGAGATGACAATTCGAGCGGAGCCAACGTATCGTTCACCTCCTCCGCCCGAGCAGTCCATCGAGCCTGCCCACGCATATGTACCTCGCCAACCTGCTAAGCCAAAGCAGAAGCCAAAAGTGGCAGCGATGGGCAATGCAGGGCACGAGCCTCGAGAGAGCCTCGAGGCAATGTTCCGCCAAGTGTTAGCAGAAGTGACCGCGAACTAGCAAAAGCCTAACACCGACGAGAACAATTGGCAAAGGCCAAAGCCAACTTCGCCCGGAAAATCGAAAAAAGAACGGCAAGTGGGCTGGAAAGCCCCGGAATGGCAACAGCCAAGCCAACCAGCCTGGTGGAAGCTCGAACCACCAGGCACGTCCGCCAAACACCCAACCCTACAGCCCCAAAATCGTCCGAACCCGAGGAGTTACAGCAGCGTAGTGGAAACTAATTCCACTACTCAAAACGCTGGCAGCAATAATGCCAGTAGTCCGGGAAACGGCCAAGGGGGCAGGCAGTAAATACGGCCACAGCCCTGCCCCCACCACCCACAGCTTGGGCCGAGCTTGACTCAGTCCAATCTGCAGCTGGGGGAAGAGAAGATGTGCTAACGTCGAAACTACTTGAATCAGAGTATGACACTTGCTCTCGATGGTGGTTGACGATTGGCGTAGCGGGTTACAGACTACGCGCACTCTTCGACACGGGAGCTAGTTGGACGGGGATAAATAGCACAGGATTACAACTCGCTGTAGTCTGTCGCTGAGAAATTATCCCTAGCGGTCAATCTGCACGTGCGGCAAATGGGCCGAGCATGACTGTGGTCGGTCATGTATACCTGCCAATCGAGGTCGGAGGTGTGCCTAATGCCATAATGCGCGATCTCGATACAGTCTTTGACCCCAAGTACAACTCGTTGCATCTCAAAGATGACAACAAGAAGGTCCAATTAGAGGTAGCCTCTGTTGCCGCAAAAGGCATGATATCCATTTCGGCAATAGGGTTGGCAGACCCTGCAGAAGCACAGCGCAAGGAAGTCGAAGCTATAGCAGCAAAGCTCATCGCAGACTACCTGGTACCTATCGGATTTACTTCTTGGATCGAGCACGCAGTCGACGTAGGCTTAGCTCGACCAATCAAGCAGAAGTACTATCCCGTATCTCAAAAATTGGATGCTACTCGGAGGAATTATCGAACCTTCGACTAACGGCTGGTCAAGTCCAGTCGTGATGATACGCAAGTCCAATGGGAAGTTTCGCTTCTACGTAGACTTCCGAAAGGTTAACGCGGTATCAAGGCCAGATGACAACCCGTTACGTTTGACACGGGCATCGGAGCGGTACCTTATCAAATTATAGACGGTGATGAACGAGTCCTAGAGTTCGTGAGTCGAACTCTGAACGCAGCCGAAAGGAATAATAGCGTGAGGGAACACCAATGCCTAGCCATTCTTTGGGCACTTAAAAAGTTCCGTCCGTATATAGAAGCCTATGACTTCAAGGTCGTGATGGACCATAGCAGTTTGAAGTGGCTCCGTGATCTCCGGAATCCCTCTCGTAGATTAGCCAGATGGGCTTTGGAGTTGCAAAACCATAACTTCACAGTCGAATATAGAAAGGGAGCATTAAATAATGTACTAGACGTCGTTTCTAGAGTATTCGAAGAGGACGAACCAGCTGTCTTTGCAATAGAATTCAAGCAACAGACAAGCGATCATTGGTACCTCTTGAATGGGAAGCAGGTGCGGAAAAATCCGCAACTACCCCACCTTCCAACTGGCGGGGGGAGACTGTACAAGTACGCACCTGATGAAATCGTGGACGAGACTTTCGGCGACGACGATGCATGGAAGCTCGTCATTCCCAGGGAGAAGCAGATGGAAGTACTCAGGGAATGTCACGATGCTCCAACTGCTAGCCACATAGATACGTCGAGCACCTGGCAAAACCATTGCCAAGGAGCGCCATGAACGAATCTGCCTGAGATTCGGAACTCCTAAGGTCTTCTTGTCCGACAAGGGAGTCGGGTTCAAGAATGCCGCCGTTGAAGCATTCTTGAACGAAAGCGGTATACATCACACGTATACGCCCCCGCATCGCCCTCAGGCCAGTCCAGTCGAACGCGTAAACCGAACGGATCCGTCGGCGACGTTGAGGCGAAACGAGGATAACGGTGTCAAAGAGCAGCGAGCAGAAGAGACTACAGAAAATTGGGCAGCTCGCATGGACAAGTTGAGAGACCTGCGCGAACAAGAGGCGGCTAACGTGCAGGTCCAACAGGCGCGTCAAGCGAAATGTTATAACGCGCGTTCTACCATCTGGCTACTGCCTAGGCGATCATGTGTAGAAGGAGAACAAAATCCTGTTCTGAGCGGCTAAGGGGATATCTGCCAAGTTGGCCCCGAATTACGACGGACCATACACGATTGTGAAGATTCTAGGCGAAAAGACCTATGAGATCGAAGGTGTCAATGGTCGGACGATTCGATCAGTCCATGCGCAACAGCTGAATCGCTACGTCTCTGCGGAAGAGTCTGACGACGGCGAGGAACCTAGTCGTCACAATGGTGTCGATGATCCACCCAGAGACTTTTCCCCAGAGCGCCCTGCAGAGGCGACAGAAGAAGTCAGCGTAGATCAGGGCTATGTACGGCCACAGTCGAAGGCAAAGCGCCGCGGACCCCCGCGAAAGCCCGTCAGCGCTGGTCCTGAGACGTCTTTGCGCCGTCGACTAACCTTGTGTTGTCTTCATCCTTCCGTGCAATATCTCATCCCCCCACCTTCGTGTCGGTTTTGTTATGTTGCAGATGATGGACGGAGTACCTGCGGAAGTAGTAGAGAGGGACAAGGAGGTGATTGCGGGGTTAATCCGCAACATTCGCGAGCCCCTCATAATAGAATATCTCCAGTGGGTAGTGGAGGGCCTGGAGGGGGTGTTACAAGTACCGCTGCCCTCCACCACCGTCGTCATCGAGGAGTTAGAGGACCCTCAGGAGCTCAGTGCTTATTTTAATAACAACTTACTTTCACGATACTTTGAAATTTGTAAATGTGTTTAAAGAACGCGAAGGTAACTCCGAACTATAGCACGTACAAATACTTTGAGCTAAAGCAAAAACGGCTATGCTTCTTATCCTAAACTGGTACGACGACGCGGATAGGAGATCTTTACTTAGAATCTATGCATATTCCTTGACAAGTTAATATGCGGCAGTCACCATAGGCATGAGCGGCCAATGTACAAGAGGTTCACAATAAAATCAAGCCTCTTAACAATTCTCTAGCCGCAACCCCTTTTTCTTAGCAGTAGACGGAACAGCATCTGCTCTGAACTGCTTCTGCGACGGCTCGTCTGATGTAGCTTTCCTACGCAACCCTGCATCTCCATCACGATTGTGATTTACCTCTATGCTATCGCGGAAAACTCTTACTACTTCACAGACGTGTTTATCATTCAACTTCGCCTCAACTCGTTTTAAAGTCTATGATGTTCGCCTCTTTACAGCTGTAGCTACAACTATTGAGGCTGATGCTGGAGGATCAGACATCTTGCCGGATCTGTCCTCCGCTTTAGCTGGAGTGTTCGGTATATGAGCGAAACAGAAAGAATTAATCTCATCAATTTTCCAGAATTCTTTACTAATTTGCGACTCACAAACCTCCGGAAAATCTTTAAAATCTTGTTCAATCCCTAACTGAATCGGGGGATGAATTTGATCTGAATGCGGCGACGTAATATATTCCGTTCTCGTTACTGGCGAAGTTACGTCGCTTTGGTACTGCGACATCAACGACGGACTCGAAGTACCACTACATGAAGAGAAAGTTGCACAATTCTCTTGAAATGACGCCGGAATTGTACAACCATGTAATAAATCAAAATTTTTGGGAAATGATAACAAGATACTTTGATTGGCTATAGCAACAGACGAAGCTACAGTACTCTGGCACTGCGACATCAACGACGGACTCGACTCGCCATTACATGAAAACAAGGGTAAACAACTCTCTTGGAACGACGCCGGAATTGTACAACCCTGTAATGAATCAAAGTTTCTCGAAGATGGTAATGACGTACCACCGATTTGCAGGCTATCTCCCTCTTGGACTGCAATCTCCGTCTTCCGAAGCTTCAACAAAAATATTTCTGTCAACTATTTTGTCGAGGACGGATCACTGAACGGCCCGGCGGATGTCTCTGTCACCGACGGCACGTTGTAAACGATCGATCCTATTCTAAGCTGACTCTGAAGCTACAAATGCATTGAAATCACATATTGAACTATGGCCACTAAACAACGACGATGGAGGCGCTCCCGCTGTTCCGAGTGACCTCAACTGCTGATCTTTGGTTGAATTCCAAGGACCTGCCTCTGGTCCAAAAAGTCTCCTCAATTCGTATCGCTGTAGTTTATCTTTTAATACGGGTATGCTGACTCGATAGTTCAATCGTAACCTTCTACACCAACACATAACTTGTTTATCGAATAGCGCATCTATCTGTCGAGCGACGGCAACTCGCTCAACACACGCGAAAACCTCTTCACGGCCTAGCGAATTGAACCTATATTCTAAATTCTCCATTGCGACTAATTCTCAGTTAGCCTGCTTGTAGTCCTGCTTGATTTAATTTATAGCTAAACTCGTTAGAGTATTTATTACTCAAAATTCAAAATATAAAGCAAAATAAAGCTAATCAGCAGCATGCTAGTAGCAAGACTCAGCAGGAGCAACAAGCAGATGAAAATCAAGCATATACAATCAGTTCACTGCGCAGAAGGTCGTACACTATCAACAATCGTAACACTTAGTGACCCCTGCGCAATCCCACTAAATCCAACCAAAATATTCCATAAATTAATTAAATAAAATTCCTTTCCCGGCCCTCCTAACTATTTGCTAGGAAGAAGAATTTGTGAAAATGGGAAACAAGGAAAAGGGATTTAAGCAAGCACGTACAATAAATTAAGATTAATATTCAACCGAAAGGAATATTAAAATAATTCCTGCCATGCATTGATGTTCAGGAAGTTCCACTTAAAACTCATTCCTTTCTGTTCATCAAGCAACCATATCTCTCGCCCATGTGGCTTAAAGCTACAGCAAATTTTATTTTGTCAGACTCATAACTTACTACTCGCAAAATCACACAAATCGCAAATATTCTTCATTCAGTAATGCAAAACAAATATATAAAACTTATAAATTAACTGAATGAAATACGATTGAACTAATTGGCCAAATTCCCGAACTACGTACTTTCTGCGTTCTCTGACAACGCTTACACGAGGCCGAATTCTAATGTGGCTGCCAGAACGCTTCCCCCTGGCGGTTTCTCGTTATGTGTGTGCGCATCGCAATGGCGATATCACGACGCAGATCCCTTCTACTTTGCCACGGCCTTTACCGTGGTCCCACGTTGGCTGCGCCAAAAGTCACACTCTGCCGGGGGTCTGGGTCGGAGCGCGTGGATCATGGGGAAGAAGTGGTAGGGGAGGAAAACACTTCCAACAGTACACACCGCAATACTTCATGAAAACACGCTTCAGCTTTATTAACAAAAAAAATAAATGTACAAAAGAGAAATTAGAAAATACACACGCTGAAGGTACCGGAGCGCCAGGTGCACGCGTCACTTCCACCAATTACTTTTCGCCGGGTAGCACGGGCCAGGAGTATAAAACATCTATCTATCCAATGCTACAGCGGTAGCACACACTCAAACATTCGCGAGTTCGGATCGAACCAAACCTTGGCCAGGTGATGCTGTTGTGGCTTGCTGTAGCCATCACTCTCTCTCATCCAGGAGGTCGCTCTCACGTATTCGCTGGAAAGCACACACGGACTTCCTCGGGCACGGCGTGGCGGTTGGCGAACGAATGCCGGCCAAAATGCCGGCCGCACACATGTGCTTTTTCGGCCGTTCTTCTCTGGCTAGCCGTCTTCTTCACCGCGATGCGCGAGCCTCTTCCACACAGGCTCGCAGAGGCGGCAGCCCGACGCAAGGCCGAGGAGGCCGCACGCCCGGCGTGCGCGCAAGTGCACATGGAAGAGGCCAGGCGTGCCACCAGGAAGGCGGAGGAGACCGAGCGCGAGGCCAAGAAAGCGGCCGAGCGGCTCCTCCGCGAGGAAGAGGCTCGGTTAGCCAAAGCCCGAGCGCAGGAGCGTGTCGTCCTATCCCGAGATAGGATGCTCCTCGCCATCGAATACCTGTGTCAAGACGCCGTCTATAGAGTAATTCATGGCGTCTGTTTGCAAAGAAAAGAGTAGGGACAAATATGGCCTTGCAAGCACAGGAGCTTGCGTCAGCACGCTTTCTGAGGTTAATTTGCAAGTTCGCTTCTTTTAACGCCGAGAGCACCGTTTCTAACCATTTGGTGTGCTCCTCGAAGGTCGGCGAGACAATAATAACATCGTCCAAATATGCAAAAACATATGGTTCCCACGCAGCTTTGTTCAAATTATCCATGATGCACTGCAATATGGCTGGAACATTTGTCAATTCATACGGCAAGCAGATACAGAGGAAATGTCCTCGCCCTGGTACTGAAAATGCGGTGACCTCGCGACACTTTGGATCCAATGGAATTTGGTTGTAAGCCTGACTTATATCCAACTTAGAAATATATCTCGCTGAACTTAATTTATCTAAGATATCATCCATATTACCCAATGGATACGCTAGAGACTTTGTATCTTTATGGACCTGACGATAGTCTATACAGAATCTAAAGGCATCAAACGTTTTGGGCACCAACACCGGGCAGCTCCTTCAGGGACTGTCGGATGGCTCAATAATTCCCTCCTGCAACATCCTATCGACTTCATCCCACGTTGTCTGCAGCATCTTCGTCGCATATTTCCGAGGAGCTTGGCGAATGGGTTGGACTCATGTCCTTGAATGTCAATAAAATGCGGAATGAACTTGGCCAATCCTAACTTCTCCGGGGTGGGCGGAATTAATTTGCGTTTGATCTCGTCAATTACGGACTGCTGATCAGCTGTAACACGACTCAGTCCTTCTGCTGGCCAGACCTGGAAAACATGTTGGATCTTGGTCATAAGGTTAAAACTGGTGAACTACTCCCTTCGGCGTCCACCATGTGTCATTCTCGTAGTCGATCTTCATCTTGAAGGCTCGTTTGAAGTCGATTCCGAAAATGTAGTGGTATTGGAACTCGTCTGCAACTCTGAAGGACATCGGCAGCTGTGTATTGTCGATACTGACTTTCATGTTGAATACACCTTGCAACTTGACTGAACCTCCGTCTGTAACACAAACTGAAGCTGTTTCCTGTTCCAACATTCCAGCAAATTATTTGCTGGAATACCTTTTCCGAGGTACGAATGCACAGAGCCATCGTCGAGCATACCTAAGAGTTTTCTTCCATTCAATTCTATGATGAAGAACAACCTTGGCTCGACATTGCTACAGCAATTTTCATAATCAACGAGACTGGAGCAAAAACTTGAGGGTTATCTCCCTCACTAATAGCTACAGTCGCATCGATTTGCTGTAACGGTGAAGTCATCTTTTCCACAGTAGTTGAACTGATCTAGGGAAGAGTCACTTCTGAAGTAGGAGGGGGCGAGTCGACTCCTTTGACTTCCCCTCTTACTCGTTTCCCGCCAACGACGTTGAATTGCATTTACTGCACTTGCGTGCAGTTGTATTAGCTTGTCCGCAATTCTGAAAAACCGCAGCATTCATGCAGTTCCGCCTCCAGTGGGTATCTTTTCTTCGCACGAACCGCACTTTTGACTACTTCTCTCTCGCAGGCTCTTGCTTCACCCCTCCATCAGTCCGTGTTGTGCTTCTTCGCGGTTTTCGCCCGGTGTGTGCGCGCCGCCATGACGATTTCACGACGCGGATCCCGTTCCTCTATGCCACGGCCTTTACCAAATGTCACACTTCGCTAGAGATCAGGGCGGAGCGGCGGATCATAGGGGGGGGGGGATAATTCGTGAGGTGCGCAAATAAATCACACTAAACACACAAGTCAAAGGAGCGCACACACAAATAACTTTATTTTAATTACTTAATAACCAAAAATCAAAGAAGCAAGGGGGTGATTTTATTACAGAAAACCCGGGCGCTAGGTGCTTGCGTCACTTTCGCCGATTTCTATACTCTGGCTAGCACGCAACCGGGACGCAAGGGTCAGGTCAAACCTTGGCTAGGAACCGTGCTGCTGCTGCTGTTGTTTTCTGAGGCTCTCTCCCGTCGCTCTATCTCTCTCTCTCTTTTTCGCAGACACACTCTCGCACAGACAATGGTTGCACACGACGCTGCGGTTGGCGATCGAATGCCGGGCGGGAACGACTACGTGTTTCTCCCGCTGTGCTTTCCTGATCGACCGCCGCCTTTATCGCGGCGCGCGAGAGCCTCTCCTCTTCAGGCTCGTGCCTGTGATCAGCGGGCCGAGTCGACGCTGCCGTACCAATGCTTCGTCTCTCCCTCCTTCTCTCTCTGTCTCTGTGCGAGAGGCTGCTGCTTGGCCGGCGAAGGGAAACGGCGCCATCGTGCCTCTCCTTACCAGCTGACTTGCATACGCTGCAGCTCCAGCCATTCCGTCTTCGTCTCAGCCCCTTCTCCCCCTCCGACCCCCTCTGCCCCCCTCCTCAGCCACTCCTCATAGCCCCTCCTCGCCCCTCCTCAAAATAAAGTTAAAATATAGTTAGAAATAGGTGTTTTTAATGTTGCTACTGCTCCTCAAAACCCCTCCTCAGCCCCTCCACCTTCCCCTCCACAACCCCTCCTTAGAGCTCTCATACAACTTATTACAAGCACTTACATGTTTATCTGCGAAACAGTGTTACATACAACGATATGACAATTGATAATAACATGTTGAAAAACTCGCTACGCTTGTGCCCTAACCTCACGGTGTAATAGTCCTGCTCGGTCCCGGATATGAGTGACGGCAGACTTAGGCATGGTTGAAGGTCAAAAAAATCGGATTTCTTTTTATTTGCTTTTTTATAGCAAATTCGATTTCGTTTAAAAGATACAGCTCAAACTATGAATCTACTTTCGTGCATATTTAGCGATTTTAGTTTATAAAATACATCTGTTATCATAGGCAATGTCTAAAACTAATTTACGACCCGGTTTCTGGTTAGAAAAACTAATAGTTAATATTTTAAAATTTTAACTTATTAAATTATAAAAATAAGTTTTTAAATAATTTTTAATAAAAAATTAATCTGAAATTCAAGAAAATTTTATGGCTACAAAATTAAACAGAAAACGGCATTAAACACTTAAATATTTATATATTTTACATGGACGTGTATGATTTATATATGCATAGAAATTTTAAATGCATCTTACAAAGTTAAATCGAGCGCCTTTCGCCGCGTAAGCGTTATATACTTAATATGTCGTTGTAACACAGCACGGATGGCGGGCACTGCGAGACGCCAACAAACGCCGAGCGCCACCAACACTGCTTCAGCTGTCGTCTGTTTAGTGTGCACACATGTTTTTTCTTTGTCGAGCATTACAAGAGTAATAGTATTGTTTTGTATTTACATATAGACATTTACTGAAATAAAGTTGTATCTCATCTTCATGCAGAGGTTTAATCAGCTGAATATTAGATAAGTATAAATAATTGAATTAAAATTGTTGTGGAAAGCATAGATACTTTGTGAGATTTTCTTTTTCAGATTGAAACAAGCATTAAACAGTTACATGACATCCAGACAGTTATCAAAAGATTCATCAGGGAATATGGAAATTATGCAACTGATTAATATAGTTATAGCTCCTCACTGCGATATGTCCTATGTAGTAAGTCTGTTTATATAACTTTCTTTAGAATTAAGCATTTATTTTAAAATAGCCAGCATTCAATACCAGCTTATAACTACACTATTCATTAATAAAGATGTTTTTAGCCTACCATGAAAAAAGATAAAGACTATGATTTATGTATTATTCTAAATAATTTAAAGGTATCGTTTAATTGATGATGTTCTTTTATAACAGGTTGAGATGATATTAAAATGAAATTTAACCTTTGCGGCAGGATTGTTTTCATCCAATGGATATTGTTTTTGGATTGTTCATTCAAGGATCCAATAGAGAATAAAGAAAAAAAAATTGATAAATAGATTTGGAACTTATACAGAGTTATAGAAAACTCAAACTTTAACCTTGTTTTCTGAAAAACTTGTTTTTTTTGTATTTACAGTGTCATTGCCGCAGGATTTTTTTTTTAACAAAGCAAGCTACAGGTCTGAAAATTGAGGAGCATTTTTTAAATTCTATTGGTTATAGAAAATGTGAACTACTTTTCTCATAAAGGTTTTAGAAAAATAGTTAAAAGAATTGCAAAATAAACATTGAAATTTTAATAAAAAAGTTAGATTTTCCAATTAAAAAGAATCTTAAAAATGTTTTAAAAATAAAGTAGCTCACATTTTCTGTAACTTTTATAATTATAAAAATACTCGTAAATATTTAGACCGCTATCTTGTTTTGTTAAAAAAATTTCCTGCGGCAATGACATACCATTTTCTAATTCAGAAGGATTCTTAAATTTAATGGACTGCAAGGCTAAAATCTTAAACACCTGCACAATATAGTCTTAAATTATAGGTAACTATACAACTTAATGATAAAAAAAATTTGAACCCTTACAAATATATATAAGCTTTGTTATTAAAGAATTTATTCACTAGCTTTTTTTTCAGGTTAAATTATGGCTTGGCCCCTTAAGAAACCCATTATACTTGGCTCATATATCGTAATGCATTAGTGTGTAACGGTACTGCTCGTCTGCAACGGGTAATACTCGGCTGTATCAAAATATTGACAGTGTTTACCGAAAGTAGCCGTATAAACTACTGTCTTTCTTCGTCGGCCGTCCTGCTACGCAACATCAGCCTGATCTCAGGCACACTTTACGCGCAAGTGATACGCAAGACTAGATCTTGATGTTCAGATAGGATTAATCAGAAGAACCCGCAGTTTGAGGGCGGCGTCGTCTGATGCTAAGATCTCGGTTCATCCGATCTCGGTTCCCGGAAAATCCGAAATTGACAAACGAGCGGCGGAACGGACGGGTCCGGCGGCGAGAGAGCCAATGATTCGCTAGGACACCGAATATTTTTTGTTCGACAAATTTTTTTCTGTTTCTGTATTGTAAACCCTTGGTCATAAACCCTGGTTCAAGATTGGCAACGTCTTCAGAAAAGAGCTAAGAATTTTTAAATGATATAAAGGTAGTGAAAAAACCCTGTTTTTGACATGACTAGCGGAGTCAAATTTACTTATTACTGACTTTCATGTGTTTATTCCAC
>JAWWEQ010049790.1:0-12802 GCA_035583055.1 Torymus tubicola
GCCACGAAATTTTTTTAGATATTCGTGATCAAAAGTATGAAAATATACGTTTGTTAATCCTTTTCGCTAGACGTTGCGAACATAGCAACGTCGCATTGAAAGAAAGCACTATACAAACAATCTCCTTCATGAAATACCTAACCTCAACATAATGGGTATGCTGCGCTACGAGTAACTTCAACTGTGCGACGTTGTCAAATGTCAGAGTCTTTCAACTACTACATAAATCATGAACATATACACAAAGAATAATTTAAGTATGTCAAATGAAATTTAATGTCACGTAATATTAATTAAACTATCTTAAAAATCAAGATTTGATTTTTATAATATTATAAGCATACATTTCAAATGGTTCTTTAAAATTATTTTGATGTCCTCTTACTTGACTTGAGAATCTTGATAAAACCACCTTAACTAATCCTCGAGTATTATTAATTATACATTGTTAAGTGTAAATCCGTGTCGCCACAAGGACGCAAACCGCGTGCACGCGCGCACCACCGTCTTACCAGACTCAATATGCATACGCTTATACCGATCCGTATCACGACGATATATATATATATATAGATATACTTTGAATTGTAAATAAGTATCTCGGAAATCCGTGGTAAGATTTCCAAGGATTACACGCGGACAGATTTAGGCCGAACAAGTTATATATATATATGATATACCTTACATGTACCAGAAACGCTGAACCGCGAGAATATACAGAAATTTCGCGAATGTAACAAGCGAAACTTTTTAATTTATATCACTTTGAAGCGACTCTCTCTCTCTCTCCAGCCATCCTCCATATTTATGAATATCCCTCATCTCAGCGCGCGATAGCCGCTAAAAATGATTTCTATCCCAACTTCTCTGTAAGTATAAGTTCGCCCGAGTGACCGAGTAGTGCGCGCGTGTCCTGTTCTATATACTTATATATCTATATGTATGAATAAAACGAGCAAGCGCGGATGGTAGACGGCGCGGAGTAAACTAAACTAAATGCAACTATGCGCGCACTTGGATTAGCGCGGCACTCGAACGAAATTATAAGTTTCAGGAGTGGCTCTCATTTAAAGTTTAAACCTAAATATATATATATAGCATCATCTGTATTCCTATGTGGTCTGTATCTATATACTGGTAAATTTGAGAAAATCAACGATTTTGTTTACACGCTTCTTCTTCTTCTTCCTCATGTCTATACCATGTATACATATATACGTAGCTCGGTCGAAAAGAATTAATTCCTTTCAGATGCAAAGCATATACTCGCGTATGCGCACGATATGTATGTGTGTACACGTGCCTTCTTCTTAACTCAATCAATATACCCTCCGCGTCGCGTTACTCTTGCATTAAATAAATATTCATATACGCGCACACAGGAGGGCAATCGAGTTACTTACAAAGCACCCCTATATACTACCGCCGACGCGAGAAAAAGAGAGTATCAATATTTGTTTACAGGAATCCTCTGACCTACGTCGGGATATGTATATTTTTCAGTTGCTCCGAACTACTCGTATAGTAGTAGAAACAAAAACAAAATAGAGTAGAGAAAAAAGATACACATATATACGTATACGCATGCAGGTACTATATACATACGTGTGTGAGCAAAGAGAAAAAGGCCCTCCCCTATGTAACTCTGTCCCATCCTCTCTTTCACTTTTTCACCCTGTACATTTCATCGCTCGACTTTCGCCGAATATAAATCAGTCGCGTGCCCGCCCGCGCGCGCGCTTCGGCATTTGCGTTTGAAAATTTGAATATCAGGGAAAGGCTGGAGAAGCTGCGAGTAAAAGGGATGGTATTTCGCTTTCTCTATCTCTCTCCCTCACACGTGTATAGGTATGTGAGTGTGTATATGTGAACGCTAGAAAAATAGCGGACTTGAGCGTATGTATATACGTGGGATGATAAGGGCCAAAGATGTTTTTTTGAAATTTTTTTTTTTTTTTCAAAAGTCTAGAGTTTTGTATAGGTGATTTTTTTTTCAAACGAAAAAGTGAATGTTGAATTCGAGAATGCTTTTTTTTTATGGTCAAAAGTGGGTGTACTTTTTGGAAGCGTTCACGGGAAATTTAGGAATTCGCTTTTTAATGAATACGGCTCGTTGAACTTTTTATCAATGGTATATGCAATATTTTTAATTTAACTAATAATATATATATTTTTTTAAGCAATTCACATTCACGTGCTTTTATGAGCAATATTGGATGAAATAATAATTCTTTTTTTCATACTTTTCATATAAATTTTTTACATCGAATTGCCGTAAATATGATTTGATAAATATTCAAAACGTTCCGTTAACAATTTTTTTTCCATCGTACAATGGGAACAAAACACGCTGAATAACAAAGCGTCGAAAAATCTCTATTGGAAGAATAATTGAAAAATTCTTTCTCCAGTATAATACTACCGATTCATTAAAAATAAAAAAAAAAAAAGAAGAGTTCCCCGACTAAAGCGCGCCACGAGTTTTACAATACGCATTCTAAATGATGCAATTTCCTCACTCGACGCTTATATCGCGCATTTTACACCTATTAATCCAATGAACGAATAAAAAGCATTTACAACGTTCGTCGCGCAGGAAATGTAAAACACTCAAACTCCGTCAATTTTTTTCCAACGTTTACATATATTCCACTCTAGCGTCGAACCATAGCTTTACATACATCGACAGACTACAACAGCAGCAGCAGCAGCAGCAATGTGCAGCAACGTATCCCCCCATCGAATCCCGGATCAAAATATCGGCCTCTCGCGTTATTCTACATATACATACACAGACAAATGCTTACGATTCGAGCCGACACACAAGAGTGAGAGAGAGAGAGATAGAGAAAACGTACGTATCGCGCGCATTATATGCAAATAACGTTCGCTCCCGTAAATAGCCGCGTGCCGATATCATTTTCCATGAGCGGCGATATGGAAAAATAGCCTTCTACTACCCCGTGCGCGCATGCACGTCCGCGCGTATGTCCTCTATATATTGTCTCTTTCGATAACGCGCGCAACGAAAGGTGATTTTTAGAGCGAAAAATTAACGGACCAGATACACTCGTCATTGTTGGTTTCTTTTTTTTTTAATTTTCGAGCGATTTTTCGATGATTAATTAAGCATTGCCAATAAGTGAGCGTTTTGGGTGTATATAGAGGAAGCGCGAGTGTGGTAAACGCAGGAAGGGATATATCCGAAAGTTATGCTATATATACCGGCGGCGGATGTTGCTGTACGCGTTCTGCTGAATGGCGCTCGAAAGTTTGACGGAAAGGAGGAAAAAATAATATCCAACAGCGGTGTGGGTATATAGTATATATATATACAGAGAAACGGAACGAAGAGATAGAGTTGGCGAGCACAGCGCGCGCGCGCGTGGGGATGAGGGCGTGGATACATCGAGTACTTTTTTAATTAAAAATATATACTTTTTCAAGTGCCGGGGGGTCTGGACGTGGCGCGCGCCACGCGATATTAAAATTTTTTTTTTTCTTAAGTTATGCGTCTTTAATTGTTGGCTTGATTAAACGTTCTGCGGGAACAGGATTTTATTTTTACCGGTAAACCGGTGTTTGCAAAATTACGCTCAGACCTCTACATTAATAATATCAATATTATACGTTACAATTTGAATATATATTATTTTAAAGTACATATTTTAGGCTTAGCCAATGATTTATTCGCATAAGGATATAAAAACTTCAGAAGGATTTATATTAGACGCGTGTTTGCGCGCCATATCGGATTATCGTGAAAAAAATATTCGCCACGATTTCAGCTTTTATGATACATCAAACTTTTACCATCTATTTACTCGTGCAATATTTTCCACTGCACCACGCGCGAATCTCCCACGTTATATTTATATACATTTCTCATTTCACAACCACTCTGTTTTTAATATTTTTCATATATTTTTCGCATATATTATGTATAATAACTTACACATCTTCGCCTCTGAAATTCTAAAACCCTGCACAGCACATGGACATCAGCCACAACCCTTCAATATTTTAATCCCTATATACATGTTCCACACGCGCGTATATACGCGAGAAGCCACATAACCACGGAATCCTCGCTATATACGCGTCAAAGAGCTCGCGCGCGCGCGAGAGATGATAATCCAACTTCTATACAGCCAAGCCACAGAGAAAAAAAGAAAGGAAAACATCTCTATACCGATCCGGCGTACAAAGGAACGCGCGATAGTACACAAGGGCGAGTATAGTAAAGAGAGTTGAAGGGAAAAAAATTGAAATACAGCTGCGCGAACTGCCAATTAGAGCGATGAAAGCCAAGCCAATGTATATATACGTATATATAAATACACGTATACACAGAGAGAGAGAAAGAAGGAGAGAGAAAGAAAAAGCTTCGTTGAGAAACATCCGGTATATATACGGGCGCGCGCGCGCGAACTTTCAAACGACGCCCCAAGGAAAGAATAAAGGAACTCGCGCGGGTGTGTACAGCGAGAGGGAATTCTCAAGTTCTGCTCCTGTCGTCGCTTAGCAACCCCGGGATAACTTCTCTCTCTCTCTCTCTCTTGTCGTCATACTGCCAGGCATAGTAGTAGTAGTCGTGCTACACGGGCTCTGCCGAAAACTTCGCCAGGCAGCGGATCCTCTAGGTGTCTACATAGGCGCTATGCGGCTAGACTACACTAGCACGTGCAGGCGTGCGTGTAATTTCTAAACTCTGCCCGTGACGCGTTTACATGCGTTTATATGTGCAAATCTCACAAACGCTGCGAAAAATTGGACCTAAAAATTTTTTTCTACGACACCTTCCAAAGTAGGTTTTTCTTGTTGGTTAGGGTGTCTAGAAAAGATATCTATTGTTGAACAAAGTCCATCGAAGGGTATCATTTTTCTGGGACCAATAATCAATTGTTTAAAAATGATTAAAAATAGCTCTAGTTTAGTTCTAAATTATTTCACCAAAAGTAACTTAATATGAAATTTGAAAAAAAGAAAATAAAATTAAAGAGCGAGAGCTTTCTAAATCGTTTTCTCAGAATTAGAAAATGTTGAATCCTTCAAAGGTTACGTGAGTTTGTTGGATCCATTTTTCGTAGTTTTTCGCAGCATCTGTGAGATTTGCACATATATGTGTATACGTGCGTAATCTTATATAGCTAATTTATTTTTACGTTGTAATGGAGATTTTTTGCTGCTGTTGCTGCTGCTGCAAGTTGTTTGGTGATGATGAGTGGCTGAGATTTGTCGTTATATATTATAGCATTTGAGATGAGACAACGGGTATATATATGCAGTTTGCATGGACGTTTAATTGTTTGGAGATTAAGAAAGGTTGTTTGTATATACACACAGAAAGCTCGTCTGCGACAACGACGACGACGATGTCGACTGCGGAGGCAGCGACAAGGACGACGATTTAATTGGAAACTGGATTTTGATTAAAATGTGTCGAGAACAAACGGATTCAATCTTGATACAATTGCACGGGTAATCTTAAACGGGGAGGATCAATTTGTGCAAAGGGGCAAATTGATTTTGCCGTGGGAGGATCGTGCGGGAAAACAATGGTAGATAAGAGATCGACTAGAGTTTCGTTATATGTACAAATTTGAGTTTTGCCTTTGTTATACTCGATAGGCTAGTTTCGATTAGTTTGCAAATGGTAATGTTATTTTTTAGTAAACAATTAGTTATTTGCTATTGAAGTATTTACAAATAACTGAGAGGTATTGAATAAATTTATGGTAGGACGATTTCAAGAGTTAATAATGAATTAACTCGTATTTTTTTTTTAATAACGTGTATGAATAATTTCACAATTAAACGTGTAGTTAATAAAGTGTAAATAATATAATATATTGGAGATCAAAGGTTTCTCTCGAGTATGCATTCGCGAAAAATCGGATGTAATTAATTGGAAAATTACATACATACGGTTATAGGAATTATGCTGATTTAAATTACAGCCTTCTCGTTAAATTTTGCAACTGTACTAGTATATACTACTACTACTACAGCTATAACCATTGAAGAGTCGCTACGTACAAAGTGAACGCGATAATGCATTGTTAATTACATTAGCACGGACATATTCAGCGTTGTTACGCCCAAGTCGAAAATTGCTAAGAGTCGACCATATATAATAATCAGAATATTACTCCCAAAATAAACATTATCCGCAACTATAATGTAAAATCCCGACGAATCTTCTATACAAAAGCTTTTGATAAATAAACCCGCACGTATAGTGTATATAGCTGTAGAATCCACAACAGTATCAATGTCAAAATCGAAATATGCATATTTCGCTGTTTTCTGTTTGGCAATATAAATATATTTATATACGCAGTACTATACGTCTGCGTGTAAAGAGAAATATTGTTCAAGAATTTAATATGGAAATATATGTTTCGGATTCCGGAAATACGAGGCACAGAGGCGTGCAGTTTTTCAAATTCCGATATTTACCACCCTCCCTTCGCACACGTGCGTGTGGTCAAGAGTACGTGAGTGAGAAGAGAGAGAATCCGCATAGTTCGCACAACGCGCATTCTTTGAAATATCAGTATGCGAAATTCGAACGAAAGATATCACTTCCCGTGGTTCGATAGAGAAAAAGCACTAGCGTATATATGTATACGCGTATACATGTACGCAAACAACAATGTCCACATGGTACAGAGAAAGGAAAAAAAAAAGAAAAAAAATCGAACGCTGCGAGGTACACACACACGTATCGCGTTACATCACGTCGCGCTTCACCGAGACTATATACAGCACCAGCGTGTCGCGTGCGCTTTGTATAACGCGTATATATACGATTTTTTCGACTACTGTCACGTGAAATACCTTTGGTAAATAAATGCTTGTACGTTGGCAATGGTGCTAAGTGGACGAAGAAAGAAGTTTCCTATTATACGCGATGTAGGAAGGATTTTAATCTCTTTCCGATAATTTCCACGTTCCAGTAGCAGTAGCAGCTTCTTCTCAATTGATCCAGATGAGTATCAATTTTTAATAGTCGCGCGTGCTCGTACTTTACGCGAGAAGTTTAATCCTATCTGCGTAGGAGTAGTAGTACTAGTCGTACTTTACAATGTCATCTTCCATTCTCTCGCTTTATATATTACACGGTTCCTTACGTAAAAATGAACCAATCGTATACCTATCGTATATAAATCCACGCGCGTTTATCTAATATCCATATCCGAAAAACGCAAACTGTTCAATTCGCTTGTATATATACATTATACGTATACATATATATCCATATCGCTGTATATAGGAAAATAATAGAGCTTACTCTTTCTCTAGAGGATTTTACAAAGCGACTTTCGCTCGCGATGCTAATGCAGAAAAGCGCGCGAATGGCAAAAAGAACCGACGCGTATATATACACGCGCGAATCGAGAGATTGCCCCCCCCCCCCCATGACTTTGGTTTATGGCATTTGCTAGAGCAAGAAAACGGGATGGAATCGATCCTCTTCCTCTCTCTCTCTCTCTCACTCTCTCTCTCTCTCTCTCACTCTCTATACGTCAGAGAAGGAAGGAAGGATAGAAGATCCCTATCCTTCGAAGTAATCCGTCGACCGTAATAGGGTTTCGTCGACTGCTGCTGCTGCTGCTGCTACCGCGGTTGAATTCTACTACGTAGCTTCGGATTAATTTCCATCCTGCTCTAGAGGAAGTCGCCACGTGTGAGAGACTTATTCCGTATTCAATTTCGAGTGAAATTTCGGTGATTCGATGTGGCTATATATATACGTATGTGCAAGGTGTTGTCGTTGTTGCTGCTGCTGCGCGTTGCTGCATCAGTATAGGAGAGAGGCGCGAATTATTCAGTGGCTACAAGGGGGCTTTTTCGAGGTACGAGGAGGTGGGAAAAATGTCGACGCTGTTTTGCCCCGAGAGCGGAAATTTAAATTTCATGGAACGAGGCGTGGAAAAGAGAAGAGAGAGAGAGAGAGAGAGGGACGGCGTGGTTGAAGTGGTATTTGTGAAAATGGGATCGGATTGATTGGTTAATCGCAAAGAAATTTCTTTCAGCGTATTTCAGAGTAAATATTCTACACTGAGAGGATTTATTTATTGTTAATATATTTAGTAACGGTTAATACGAAATAGTTGATTTTGAGGAAATAAGGAAATTATAAATGAGAAAACATTCATATTTGACTGAAATTCCAAAATATTACTATTAATGATGGCATATTAATAGTTAATATGCTTAGTTAATAAGAGTTCACAAAGAGTAAATATAAATAAATTTTTCTGTGTATTTTTAATATATTTTCTTGTTAAATATAAACAAATTCTTCTCTCAGTGTATTATCACCATTAAATTATCGTAATAAAGCGCATTTATTTTGTAATATATTATGCAAATATTTACTATTATTTACGGGTAATAACAATATCTACATTTTCGACGATTAACATCCGTTTAAAGTCTATATACGAAAAGTTTATTAAAAAACTCGTTATAGTATTTTCCAATTGTTTACACCTCCATAGTACCTTCATTAGAACAACATTATATTTACCAACTATTACCACAAAATTTCTCTAACAAAACGCAAACATTAAACAACTATATCTTCATTCCCAAATTGAAAAACTCACATGTATATACATTTTCCAAAGTTTATAAAAGCTCAGATAATCTAAATAAATAAATATTGTAAAAGTTCTCTCTCGATTCAGCGAGAAAATTCGGAAAAATAACTCTAACGATTCTTAACAAGTCAGTGGCATCTGTAAATTGGAAAAAATTGATTCTCTCAGCTATTACGCAGGTCGCGCGGAAGTTGAGAAAACTGCGGTCGAAGTTAACAAAATAACCCGAAAGGTCTATACACATTCACATACACACACAAACACACACTCTCGTCCGACCACAGACGGATTCGTTCTACTTCATGAGCACATATACCTATATATATACACACATGGACGCGCGTTGCGCATACACATCCAACATACTGCACCCAGTTACGTTTCCCATGTTATTTTCTCAACTTTAACCGCACACTTTCCTCCCAACTTTCTACCTTCCCTCCCGTCACCCTCCCTCTTCCCATCGTGAATTAGGGTCTGTGGCGGCTAAATTTTTCGAATTCCTGTATTTTAACGCTCTACTTCGTGTATAAATTTTCCCCGCAACACGCGCCAGTGCAATTTCCGTATAACACATACACACACATATATATAAACGTAGAAAGAGCATCTTTTGCAGACGAAATTTCGCGTGTTTCCGTCGCTATACTGCTGCTAGCTACTGCTATATATATACTATATACTTGCAACCACGACGTTGGCGACTGTGAAAAAGAAGAATTTCACGGCTTCTGACTTTCGCCACACCGGCGCACGCGCTGCAACCTGACGTTTTATTACATTGCGTATAATTTACCCTTTTTACCCAGCCGCCTGTGCGCAACAGTTTATATATATATATATATTTACACTATTTTTGTTTTCCCTATATACGCCCACGTTCTTTCTCTCATTCATTTTTACGCAACGCGTATATATAATCTTTACAAAAGTGGCTTTGCTTTTAATACGTATGTGTTTGTTTGTATTTTCCCATAAAATTAGATGATATTTCTCACCTTTGAAATGCATGAGACGTATACGCGTATACACGAAGTATATAGGCGAGGTATAGCGGCATGGCTGTATGATGAATCGCGGTTACGTGCTGTGCTGTGATACGCATGTTGTATGTGTGTATATATGTATATATATAGTACTATACTATACTATACTACAAGGTCTCGACACCGGCAATACCGCGCGCAAACTATACGACACGGAAAAATGGAGCATCGAAGGATACATGTATAGGTGTGCGAGAAGTGCGGAACATTATTTCCTCGTGGTCGAAAGTGCATTAAACCGAAGCTAAAACTCCTTGGAAATTAACTTCTATGTAATATATAGATAATTACCACGACAAAAGTTCGTTCTAATTAAAGCAACTAATTCTCTAGTCGCTGAGAGAGAGAGAGAGAGGGACAGATAGAAATTATTTTAGTTTTTGTTCTTCCAATTGCGCCAGGTCGAGTGGCGTGTGAAGTTTCGAAAGCAATCTTTCTAATGAAATTGAAACGGCAGGCGGTAGTTGTGCTCTTAGTTATACTCTGATGCCGTGTTTTGTGTAGTAGTAGTAGCAGTACTCGGCGCGCAAGGCTGTATACAGTGTGGTAGTTAATGCATTTATACGTTTCAATCATTCTGAAAATGGCTTCTGCGAGAGCGTTTACGTGGAACTGATATATATGGTTGCGCATTAATGTATAAATGTTACAGGTTCCTTATCGAGTGCTATTGATGGAAATTGTAGATGCGTTATATGATATCTATATATGTAATTAATTAGTTTTTTTTATGAAATTGTAATAAATTCTTACGCGATAAAGTTGAAAAATTTATATATAATTTTTCTTTCTTTGTAGCAGATAATGTGATATACCTCACGATTACCTTTTCTGTAAAAGTATGATTAAAGCAGAACATTAAAGTTTGAATAATAACATATACCATATATACATAACCAAAGAATTATTAAACTCGATAAAACTCATTTCCTCGCTTATATGCGCCAGCGCGTACCATTTTTATTTCGCAATACAGGATTACTCTTAAAATCCTCACAACCATATTCCACCTAATCTCCATGCCTACGGTAATCCTCGTAAGATCAAGTCTGGCCATCCATCAAAATTAACGGCTCGATTCACATCTACACAATTTTCCTCCGGAAAAAAGAAACCTTACAACGCGAGCGCCGCGCGTCTGCCTATATCCTGGAAAAAGGATTATACCGTCGCGCGAGACTATCGAAATAAACGCTTCGCGCATGGCTCAAGTCGCTCATCGTATATACATATATGTATATATTATACGCACGCACGTATATATGTATATATATTCAACGTGGATATCGCGCGAGTTCTCAATCCGATTAAACGCGCGCGCGAATTTACAGAGGAAAGAGAGAGAGACAGAGAGAGAGAGAGAGAGAGAGAGATCCGAACGATGGGGAAAAATGACTCTGGAATTTATCGCCGCGCTTTGAATTTTTATTCACGAGCCGCTGCGTATATGAGAGAGAGAGAGAGAGAGAGAAACGGCGAGACTTAAATGGAATGAATTTTTCGCGCCTGCATATTTGTGTCTGTCTGTGTGAAAGGGAGTTGGAATTTTTGTCGGATCGAAAGAGAGAGAGAGAGAGAATGGCTACGTGCAGTATATTGTTTTTGAAAAAATAATTTAAGTGCATGAGTGAATTAAATGTTTTATCCAGAAATTAACGCGATTTAGTGTAATAATTGTTAATGATGTATTGAATACATATATGGGATATTTCAGGTGAAATGAGCAGCTCAAAATTTTAAAATTGCTCAAAATTTGTAGATACTTATTTTTTTATAAAAAAACATGTTCCTAAATTTTTAGAGTAATATTTCAATAATCACAAAAGTTATTGCACATCAAAAATTGTTATTTTTTGCAATTTTTGGTGAAAACTCAACTTTTGCCATCTTTTTTACTCTAAATCCTGAAACTTTTTGTATAGAACATTGATTGGGAAAAATTTTGCATTTTTTCTTTAGAACGCATCAGTATTTATTTTATGACCCTTTTTGAAAATTTTTTTCTGATCCTGTATTGTAAACTCTTTAACATAAGTCCTGGATTAAGATTGGCCAGCTCTTCAGAAAAGAGCTATGAATTTTTTAAAATAGTGAAAAAATCCTGTTTTTTATATGACTAGTGGATTCAAATTTACTTATTACTGACTTTCATGTGTTTATTCCACAGAATTTTGTTTTTATGCTATTCCTTCAATAGAGTATTTATATTTGACACCAGAGCTGTAAAATATAATCATAAAAACTATTCTTTGCATTAATAATATCAAACTATTGCCGGTAGCACGTATAACACATTGCAAGAACTTGTTTCTTGACAAATTCATTCTCTATACTACTTGTAAATGTAATATAAATTATCTTTTAGACACTATTTAAAGTATCAAATTAACTAATAAAAAGTGTAAAAAGTATAAAATTATGTATAAGTACAATAGTGAAGCTCATGATGTTACAATAATAAAGAATAAACCTATTATAGTGATTTATTCTTTATTATTATAACATCATGACCTTAACTATTGTACTTATACATAATTTTACACTTTTTATACTTTTTATTTCACCAAAAATTGCAAGTAAATAACAATTTTTGATGTGCAATAACTTTTGCAATTATTGAAACATTGCTCTAAAAATTTAGGAACATGTTTTTTTTATAAAAAACTAAGTGTCTACAAATTTTGAGTAATTTTAAAATTTGGAGCTGCTGATTTCACCTGAAATATACCATATATATAGTGTTGACGATATTTCGATAATGTATGTATGTACAGTAGAGTGAATACACATGCGGTGTTGTAAACACGTTCCACGAATGTATATTTGGAACGACCGCGGACACGTTTTACGGACTGATAAATTTCAGTCGTCGCTAACCAATCAACGAGCCATTGCCGTTGACGTGAATTAAATTATTTTTCATCCCACCTCTTCCTCCTCCTCCTCCTCCTCCTCTCACCACATCGATTCGGATCGACAGTTTACGTTTAATAATTCAAGAATAACATCATCGATCTCACCGATTCTCATATGTAAATCAAATGTTTTGGCACCCCTGTATACATATACTGTTCAGGAATAGTAATGCGTAACTACACTCGTACACATACACAATACACGCACACTACAGTGCCTTCGGTCGAA
>JAWWEQ010049791.1:0-12802 GCA_035583055.1 Torymus tubicola
GGAAAGATTTATCTCCAGATTGGGTACACGTCAGGGGTATTGATAATTCTTTAATTTCGCCCCTAGAAGTAGCCCTGAGTACATACCTAGAAAAGAGACTTTCTAGATAGTCTGGAGTATGCATACGCATGATCTTATACATAAGTACTGCCATGAAGTATATACACTGCTTTTGTATACAGATTCTTAAGAAATACTGCAAATGAAATTAATTTCACTACTTCCTGCATTCATTCTCGAGTATAGTTGTTTTATGTTTATGTATTATATATTTTAAATTACATATTAAATTGAATTATTGATTTGTTTGATTTTAGCAGTTTGATTTTATAATTCTTTAGCGTTTTTACTACTAAACACATACCATGAATAAAAAATTGGCCGAAAAAATCTGTGACGAAGTCATAGAATCACCTCGGCGATGACACAGCACATTCAACGTATGAGCGCCATCATCTTGCTGTCGTCGTCGCCGAGGAAGCTTCTATAGCCGCGCACTGGCATATCTGCACTCGCAGGGTCTAGGTGCAAAAGAGAGCGAGATTCGAGGAGAGGGGGCCGCACACCGGAGTATCGCGTGACGTAGAGCGCGGTCATGACGGTCGTGCACGCATAGCAGCGCGGAGAGAGAGATCTAGCAGCCGACGGCAGCCAGCGTGACATATACGCCGCGCTACTATCGGCGCGGGGCAAGAGGAGAGGGGCGCGTTGGTAGTGCAGGCTAGGCTACAGGAGTAAGAGAGAGAGAGCCCGCACCAATAATAAAAGCCTGGCTATGAGAGCAAGAGAGAGCGCGACAATAACAACGTATCGTAGGAGTGATGGAAAGAGAGTCTACCTAAGCTAATCTAAGTAATATGAGAGCGAGAGAAATTCGACAGCGATGATTCGAGTGGTCGCGTATGCTCCTGATCGCGCCTATTGTCGTTCTAATTACATGCCAATCATGCGAATTTAACGGTAATGGGTCTTATGGTAAGGGAAAGCCCAATCCTCGCGCAGATCATTCCTCCAATATTGCCGAAAAGTTGGCTTTGAAAGGAGCGGCGTTGGCGAACGACGAGGAGTTGCGAGATTGCTGCTAGACTGTCGGCCGATCCAGAAGAATTCCAGTTGAACCGTCAACCGATTCAGAAGAGAAGAAGTAGCTGAGCAGTCGGCCGGATCGAACAAGAAGAAGAGATTTTGCATTAATACGAAGTACCTATAGTAAGGACAGTGTGTAAAAGTGTGTTGCTTGTGTGGAGAGCTTATATTCCTTGCAGCTTGTGTCGAGGTTTTTCGAGTAGTTTCCGAGTCGTGTATCGAGGAGTCGAGGTTTTGTTCTTTCAGGTTCGTGATACTAGCGTCTGCAGTCCGAGGGGGTCAAGAGGATAAAGTGAGTCAGCAGTGTCTAGCATTAGAGTGAATGGCTACAATTTTGTAATAACGAATCTTACTTAATGTTTGATTTTTCTAAATAAATACTCCGTTATCAGATATTGTGTAGTGTTATCGGCGAGGGTATAAGCCTTGTGTGTGTGTGTATGTCTAGTTATTTTCAGCTTGATCGAAGCAGATCCTAAGGCCTTCAGCATTGGTATTGTTGTGTTGGAGTTGTTAGACCGGTGTTGGTTGTTGCTTTTGCGTGCTACCTCCTCAACCGAGATACGAGTCGCAAGCCGTAGCGTGGCTCTGTTTTAGTGAGTAGACGGAGATAATAGTAGCGAAAAGTACTTGTTGCGGATTGCAAAACAAAGATACAACTCCTTGAGGTGTTTAAGCAAATACAACATTACAAATCCTTTCATCAATTGTAAAATTAGATTTTTTCTTCAACATTCACTAATTTTCTCGTTCTTTTACGTTTTCTACTTTCTCTTCTTTTTCAATTTTTATTTATTGAAATTGATGATATCGAAGTCTTGCAAAGATTGACTTCAATTTTTTAAATAACAGAACAGTTTTTGTCCAGCTGATGTATATCATATTTATCAAACAAGTTAAAAAAATAGGCAAATTTAAGATTGTGTTAGATTGATTTATAATAATGATGTTATTGTCGGAACAAAGTGAATAAAAAATATTTGTAAGAAAAATGACTATTTTCATTCAGTCATAACAACAAACTTTAGATTTATTTTAGAGAATTATTTTAGACAGTAAAAGTTACTTTATTTTTTGTACATTAGAGAATGAAATAAAAAATTCGCATTTTTAATAGTTTCATAAAAGTATTTTGATTGTGTTTTGATAATCATTTCTATTTCAAATTATGAATTTTAGTGATCGATATAATAAACATACCTGTGACAAAATTTTGATGACAAAATTTAATGTTTTATTTATACGCATCATACATATACTATAAAGTCCGTACGTATAGGATACTAAACTCCTATACTTCTTAATAGGCTTAACTACTTATTAATAAGTCATCAAGTTACAAAATAAAAAAGTAATTTTTGAAACTGATCCGTCTAATGAAATATTCAATAGCCCTATTTAAAGTCTGAAGTGCCTACGAAACGGATCTCTCGTCAGCAAGATTCACAGACCCCTACACTGATGTGAAGGGACCGGCCAACATTGATGTAGAAATTTATAATCTCTGCGTGGCTTAGAGTTTTACCTAAAAAATCGTGATATCTTAAATATATATATATTTTCATATTAGTCCCATTATTTGCAATTGAATAAATATTTTCCATTCATTTTACCTTTCCAATAATCTATCGCTGTTTCATTTTCTCTTAAACTTGAATTTTTTAGAAATAAATTAACCCTAAAAAACTTGCTTTTTAAAAAGAAACATTTAATTACTATTTTTCTCTATTTTGAATACAAAGAACAACCCTAAAAATCATGTACAACATACAACCGACATTTTCTACAAAAGCACCTGAAAAATGGAAGCCGAAGAATAAAGCTTGGAATTTTTATAAAACCGCTCACTGCGTACACGTACTTTATATCCTATAGAGGTCGATTCAACCCAATCGCAGAGTACGCGCGTGCGCAAGACATCAAAGGACCGCCAGGCGAGTAGTCACTCGTCGCGCGCATATATACCTCGGGGTAAGAGCGAAAATCAAAGATTTTCCCCGACGAGGCAAGAGCGCGCCGCAAAAGAATAAAGCCGCGGGAGAGAAGAAAGAAGCGGGCGTATAAAGAAGCAATATAGACAGAGAAAAGCGTCTCTTTTGTGGCGCGACCGGCGACCGCCTTGATCGCGGGAGGAAGAAACAAATCCGCCACCTTTGGCCCGATGCGAAAAAGGATCCACGCGCGCGCTGTACAGAAAAAACAAAGGGAGAAAGAGAAGACGAGCGCCGATGGGCATCGATAGCCTCGATGAGAGCCATAAGCCGTCTAGGAATGCAGCTTTCGCTTCTGACGAGACACTTACGGATCTATCGATAAAGAGCCAAGGATCTCTACCACGCGACCTATTTTTTTCTTTACGTCAATTCTGTTTTTCCTCCATTTTTTAAACTTTTTAATGTAAAATATCGATGGCTATCTTGAAAATCATACGTGAATATGAAAAATCTATATAATTAATGTACATATCGATAAGAAAATTTACATGTATATGGGCAAATAAATATTTAACCATTACGGGGTCCGAACTTAAGATTTCAAAAAGTCCTTGAAAATTCAGGTTTTCAAATATAATACAAGCGTTGAAAAGAATAGCAAATAGAAGATCGTAATGCGAAATTTAAAAAACTTCCACATCTCTTCGTTTTTTTTTCACAATGAAAGACGGTAAAATATTTGATTTTTTCAACTGTCCTTTATGATTGTATGTATAGATGTTTGTAGACTTTTAAAATTTAAGATCGAGTTTAAGTATACATTTTCACTATATAAAATATCAACAAATTTATTTTTTATTTACATGTAAAATAATAACATTGATTTTGAAAATTATTTTGTATTCTATTATTTTTTATAAACTTGAGTTAACGACATTGGTTTCAAATGTCTCCTATCATTTACCAATTTTATACGTTTGCATAAGTTTCCTCATGTTACCATAACAGAATGTTTGCTGTGTGACAAATAGAAAATTAATATTATCTTTAATCAGCAAATTGTCTTTTCATAAAATAAAATTATTCGATTTTTATAATTAATGCACTAGTATATATCTTTGGCTTCGAGGCATAACGACATAAGTCCACTTTCGGAGTTTCTGAGAAAAATGGGTTTCAATATTCAAACTTATTCGTAAGATCGGAATAAACGAGATTGGGTCCGATACTGTAGTAATCAATTATCACATTTAAAACAAATATTTACACAGCGGAATCACCAGGTTATGCATTTTCTCCTTCGTGAAACTCGAAAAAGTATATGAGGTTATGTCGTTATGCCGGGAAGTTGGACTTATCTAATAGTCCTGTTCTGGTTTATTTTTCAATCATTTTCGTTAATTTAATTATGAATTCTGATCCAAATTAACAATTAAACAACGAATTATTATGTTGAAAATAATACAACTTGAATACAACTTGAATACAACTTTGAATTCGCGATCAATTAAAAAGCATTTTTTTTATTTTGTAAAAGAACAGGTATTATGAACTAACTTTCAAAATTCTTACGTTTATGCACTCATGTTTGTGAAGTTATAAATTTTATCTGGTTATTGTATACATTTTATATAAAATAATTTTTATATTCAAACTTGTTGGATAAAATAAATCAGTGCTGAACTTATGTTGTTATACCGCGCACTAAATTTGAAACATGGACTTATGTTACGTTTTCCGTATATCGTAGCTTTAGGGCAATATTTTAGCTACTACTGGCAGTTTTAAATGAAAAAGGCCCATTTAAAGATACTAAATCCAAAGTTTTTCCGATTTTCAAAAACAAAAAAAAATTAAAAAAAATGGACTTATGCCTTTATGCCTCGGAGCCACAGATATACATTACGCAGAAATAGAATTTTCCTCGCCCTTTTGAATAATGAAAGTCCGCAGAAAACGAGAAGAAAAGTCGCAAACGCGAGCAAAAGCGAAAACTGAAAAAAAGAGTATAGCCGAGGCACGCGCCTCTTTCATCTCTCGTTTTTGCTGTGTAGTTGCAGACACGCGTGCGCGGTTTCTCTGAGTATATATCTGTGTACATACGCCGCCGTAAGCTCGCAGCATCAGAGCGAACAGTTGGTATCTGACTCCGCACGCGCCCGCGCGCCATGTGACTGTGATTGACCACGTTACATGCAAGACTGCGCTTATCGCGATACACGGGATACTCTCCCAGCGCATTGCCGCATACGTGAACCGGTTCTTTAGAAATCGTCTAATCTATGTTTGCGGTGAGCCAATTAGATTTCCATCGCGAATCAATGTTACTACTTTTTCAGAAAGCGCATATACACCCCCCCCCCTTGAAGTGCACACAAGCGAGCCTTGTAATGTCATTGTTCACTGTTTCTGCTATTTCTATCAGTGATAATTTATGTGTAAATATGTTTATGGAAATGCAGTTGATAGCTACCAATTATTTTGGCAAACGTATATATATATATACGAAGTTGATATCAGTCTTTGTTAAATGCACATTTGTCATTCTTCCCTCAATTCGAAATAAATTATATAGCACGTTTCACAAACAACTGTTATATTATGCTCAATAGCCTCATTTGGTATCAATCATATCTATCTTCCTATTCTTTGGCTTGACAATACCATTTCACTCTCTAAAATGTATGACATTCGACTTTTAAACATCCTAAAAAGCTATTGATATAGTTTATACTATATATATTTGAAAATCCAATTTATCATTTCAATTTAGAAAAATACAGTCAATAATTCTGAAAAATTTAAAATTATGGTTTCAAAATTCTCGACGTCACATGCATATGATTCCCCCAGCCAAAGAACACTAGTGTGACATGGATGGATTCGGCGGGAGCCCATGCCAGGTAATTAAACTATCACGCGAATGGAATTTCGAAATTGGCCCGAGAACCACGCAGAGGCTGCGAGCGTCTCTTTTCCTTTCTGTCTCTCTCTCTCTCTCTTTTTGACGGACCTCAGGAGCGTATACACCGGTAGCAGCGACGCACGAATGAGCAGCAATGCAGCGCTCCTCCCTCAAAGCATTCTTCGCGTCAGGGTTCACGAGGAGAGCGAGCACGAACGAGAACCAGAAGAGGTCAGCGGGATGCCTCGACGATGGGGCTACCGGTTGTCTCTCGCCCGCTTTGCTTATATGTAACTTCTTCCTTCTACAGCTCCCTCCTGTTTTTCTTATTCCCAATGCCATCGTATTTTCCCATTCTCGCACACCGTTATTCTCGTTAACGCGATGAGCTGCGACAAGTGCATAGCTTTCGGAGGATGAGATTTATTGGGTATTATTATTGGTGTTGAAATTGATACGTAGATATAAAATCATTTATTGCTTTGAAATTATTCGAATGATCTTACTATATTAGTTGAAATATTTGAACGTTTAGATTGATTTAATGAAGATAAAAATAGTGTCATCACAACCTACACCCGAAAAGTTCTAATTACTATACACACATGCACATTTAGATGAATCTATTAATCTGTTATTTATAATTTTCATCATGTTTTAATTTAATTAAAAACGTATCTGTACTAAACGAATGCACGTATCATTTGTTTGTATTCGAATGGGCTATCTTCATGATGGCTATCGTCCAAAACAATCTACAAAAAAACGTATCAAACAAAAGATGGATATGGTCTCTTGTTTGCCACAATGAAACTAAAGCCTTCGAACGAGAGTAAAAAAGAGAGAGAGAGAGAGAGAGAGAGAAGAGGATCGAATGAGAAAAAATTACGCATTCCATCGAAGAAAGCAGCGTCCAATTCCAACCATCAGACGGGACGCGGACACCGGGAGAACAGCAGCGGACAAGGGCCCAGCATGACTCCAGCGCACGCACACGCACGAATTTCGAATCTCTGTACTCTCTCCTCTCTCCCTCTCTCTTTCCTCGCATGTCTCACATACGGGAAAAGAAGGAGCTGATATTATAAAACGGCCGCGCAGCGCTGAGGACTCCCGCCGCGACATCGCGATCGCTTTCTTCCTTCTTTTTTCTCTCTCTCTCTCTCTCTCTCTCTCTCTCTCTTTCTACGTCTCCGCGCGTTTTTCTTATTTTTTATACGCTACTGCGAGGCAATACACGAGAAAGAAACGCGCGAGGGCTATTATCTTCTTTTTCAACTCATCGTTTCGCGCAACACCAATCGAGTATGAAGAAGTGTCGGCTCGACGTATATAAACGTTGATGTCAGAGAGTGCGCGAGCTGAGCATTTTGATACTGGAGTTGTTAAAAAGGTAGAGGGGTAAGGAAAAAAAATTTTTCTTATTCCAAGTGGCAATTAAAATTTTTTTCTGATCATAAAACTATACATTAATAACTTGATAAATAAAATTTTCTTATATGATTTCGAATAAATTCTAAACATGTCATTCATTGTCTGCATGCAATGTTTTTTTATTTTCGAAAAAGCATTTTTATTAACACAGTAAGCAGTGGTTTATACTTCTCATTATTTCAGATATTTATTTAGATTACTCTCTGTGATTAAATATTTAGTATCTAGAATCGCTAATAAAAGGTACTTACACAGTTGAAAATGAAATTTGCTTTTACACAATTTTTATATTAAAAGGAGTTTATAGTAACACGTTTTTATGTTAAATTTAGATTTTGTAGACAAAAATCACTCAATATTTGTCTAGTATTAATATAATAATATTAATAAGTGATAACACTTAAGTTGTGTGCTTTATTTTACATACGATTTGTGCAATCGTTCGCTTTATGCTTACATACTTTACAGCGTTCACTTATACAAAAATAATCTAACTACAATCACCGTTGATACGTTTATCTGAGAAAGCATTGAGTAAGTCTGGGAATTCCCACCAGACGAGCACAAGCAGTTGTCAGAGTAAGATGGACTCTACTTCAGCAGTATAAGCTTTCTTATAAGCTTAACAAGTAGTTTTAGTTCAAGTTTCACGCAAATCATTCGAAAAAGTGCGGGTGTGTACTGTAAAAACAAGTGTGATAAAGAATCAAGCCATGTTTTCTGAAGGCCAAGCTATTTCTTCGCAACAATTCAAATCGATCATTTTACTTTTCATCTTGATTATGCCTGTCATTACGAGCACATCTGACTCGAGCTACATTGACAATTGGGGTGTAACACAAGTAAACGTCAAAAAGATCAGTTATGTGTGGACTATCAGCAATTACTCTTTCCTTGACTTAGGAACCGGAGACATGCTGGAGTCGCCAGTTTTCTCTAGTGATAAAGACGACGAATACAAATGGCAACTGCGCCTCTATCCCAAAGGTTATAGCAGTAGTTACGATCAATATCTTACACTATTCCTTAGACTCGTTTCAGGCCATAACCGCGTAAAGGCTATCTATAAATTTGCCCTATTAACAAACAACAATCGCGAAGTCAACAGCAAGTCAATTACGTCGAACTTCGCAAAGGGCAACGTGCACGGCTATTACCAATTTATAGGACAGAGCAACGTTGCCAATCCCGAGAACAATCTGCTGCCCGACGACAGACTCACCATTGCAACGGAGATCGTCATGAATCAAGGTTTGACGAATATTTCTGGAGGATGTGGTACGATGATACCGAAGACGCAGCCAAACATTCCGTACTCTAATAACTTTGAGAAATTGTTAGAAAACGAGCTTTTTAGCGATGTAATGCTCGTAGTCGACCCATACGAGTTTCAAGCGCACAAGGCTATCTTAGCTGCTGTGAGCCCTGTCTTTCAGGAAATATTTACGAATAATACGAGCACCACCAGAATTACCATTGACGCCGAGCCACATACATTTAAGGAACTGCTGAGGTTCATTTATACTGGCCGGATCAGTGACATCGAGAAGATAGTGAAGCAAGTGTGGCCACTGGCCAACAAATATCAGATCGCGGAGTTGAAGGAACAGTGCGAGATAGTCATGTGTCGAAGTATGAACGAGACGAACGCTATCGACGTGCTCACATTCGCAGAGGAGTATGGAGGCGAGAAGCTGAGGCAACAGGCATCGAACTTTATCGCAGCACACGCGTTGAAGGTCGTCGATTCACCAAGTTTTAAGGCCATGCAAGTGTCCCGGCCACATCCGATTCTAGGAATTTTCCGTTCGTTAGTGGGCCTTTCCAAGAAATAAAGCATTACCGATAAATAGTTGTACTGTAGCGATTTGTAATAATACCAAAAGCAGATTTTTTAACATTATATATTTAATTTTATGCAGTTGTACAAGTAAATCAATGTCAAGGATCGGATAAGAATCTGTTATTAAAATTACTTTAATTTCTATATGATCAACGAATATTAGCATATAAGGATTTGGTACGTTAACTACTGAAAATAAAGATGAGTATTCGAAAATTCTCCAAACGTTTATGTGTCAATTAAAATGTTTAAAATCGTATATAATCGTCAATATTTATAGTAAAATTAAATTTTTATTATTTCTTGCAACGATAAAAAGTTCGAGATAAAATAAAAATATTTTTAATTTAGATAATGAATAGAAAAGAATATATTAGAAATAATTGAAAACGCTTCATATATGTAAATGTTGAACTATCTTTCTGTGAAGCATCTTGGTTTTTCCTATACATATTAACGCTGATACTCTCACGAACGCGTTGGAATGTGCGCGCGCTCGTGCGGGCAGGTTGAAGAAAGAAGGGAAAGACGGTCGGGTGCGCGCGCGCGTGCGCGAGATTTTTCGAAGTCCCAGCAGCGAGCGGCATCGGCCGCCAATGTCCGAGAAACATGACAACAAGATCCGTCACTCGGCGACAGCGATGCAGCGGCGGCGCACGGCCCGCGCGCACACGTGCAGGTACGTCGACCAGTGTCTATGCCAATGTCGCTCGTAGATTCTCGTATATACGACTATACAGAGCGTATTAAAAAATTGGATTAATATTCTGTATCTATATATATACTTGTTTCTCATTGGCGTCGCGAGTGTAATGTTTCATTGGCGTCTTCGCTATGAGTATGTTATTAATATTTTCGATACTGCAAGAGATGTGTTCTTGAATAAAAGTTGGACATATTTTATTGGCCTTATTGTAGCTGATAAAATAAAATGATGGCTAGTGGGCTGACAGCATTGCTGTTATTTCTCTTCTCTTCTTCTTCTTCTTACTCTACTCTGACTTCGATATTGAATAAATTAATACAATATCATTTACTTTGGTATAATATATATTTAAATTGAATTTCTCATTATATTAAATTGATTGACTATGAATAAAAGTATTTTTTTAAACTTTGTACAAAATAGTACCGCATAAGGAATTGTTATTTATCACGGATTCTATAGCAAGTGACACGTGGCAAACAATATTTTTGTATCTACACCTCCTAATTATTCAACATTCCTGATAGAATAATCGATAAAAATCGCGCTAACACGCGGCGCGTCGGCGTGCTTTCGAAAGTTAATCGAGCATAAATGAAAAAAGGTCCATCTCAAAATGAAGACATCTTACACGCAATTTAATCAAATGCACCATTTCTTTCCATTTATTATAATAACAGGTCCTGCCGTCGATAAGAAGATCGAAGCCCTGGATATCTCCGTAAACAGCGATCGTGTGTATATATGTATAGAGGTACACAGGCGAGCTGGCGGCGTTTCGGGGAAAACGTGCGTGCAACAGCAAAGAACTTACGTATATGATATGCCTGCATATATATGCACGTACGCACACGCATACATATACGTAAGAGGTTTCATATGTGCGTGTGTGTGGGTATAAGATACAGCTTGGCTGCGATTAGATGAACGGACCACCCCATCGCGGCCCGATCACGTAAACTGGCCGCCCCCTCATCAATCATCGTGTGGCCGCGTGTCACCGGTTCTTGGCGCGCTTCTCCTTCGTCTTTCTCACTTTCCCGCGTGCCTCGTTTTTTATAGCGTGTAGAGGACCTTTGCCTGCTTTTAATTGCCGATTCTCTCTTTCAACTTTTTCTCGCTTTTTCGAGTTTTTTTAAAACTTTTTTAAATGTTTTGTGCAACGGTTTCGTCGTTTTTTAAATAATTATTGAAAAAATTGTTACGACCATTTCTTTCCACTATATATGTGAGTACATTGGGGATTGAGGATAAGATAAAATTTATTTGTATCAAAAAATAACCAAAATGGTTTGATTAGTCTACATATAAAAAAAATGTATAAAATTTCAATCAGTTTTCCATTTAAAACCGGTAAGTATAAAAATAAAAAATAAAAAATCAATTTACGATTTTAATTTACAACACGCATACAAAAGAATTATTCTGAAGAGTTGATCGTCCGTCGATCCCATCGAATTGACGCACAGAGCAAAAAATTCGCTAATTAATTTGAAATAGCATCCAATCTCTGAGGCATTGTAATTTACTGCATTGATAAGGGGCAATATTTATCGAGAATTAATACGCAAACGAGCGCAGGGAAGAAAGAAACTGGCGTGCGCAAAAGAGAGAAAGGGGAGAGGGCAACTCGTCAATTCGCGAGCAGCGATAATGATACGTCTCGTTCCAGCCGAACGGCGCGGAGATTTGCGCTGTTACCCCTTCCTCTCGCGCGCGCGTATGATTTTACGTTGTGCAGATCCAGATTTCATCTCCTGCCGGAACGATTTCCGCCGTCACCGCCGCCAACGTCGTGCCATCGTCGTCGTCGCGAGAGGCACATTTCGCGCCGGACACTGTGGCTCTAATTGCAGATTGATCGTTTCTGAATAAAGCAATTAACCGGCTGCGAAGCGCAAGTTTCACGCGCGTAATTGCACGTAACGAGAGACGGAGAAAAAAAAGAGCGACTTGCGCAACATTGACACGCTGTACATATTGCATTGGGTTGAAGTTATTGGGAGAAGAAAGGATCATAAGTATTGCAACTTCTTGTATTTTGATTGTTTGTCAATATTTGGTAGTTGCAAAAACTTCCAAGAAAAATAATGTAAATTCTACTTAAATACTCCTCTTTATAGACTAATTGTAAATTTATATGATTCTATATTTAAATGTTACCAATATAATACCTTATAAGTATGTAAATCTCGAAAAATAGACTCTTTCCCTGGAAAAAAATAACCCAACCAAAATGGTCTAAGGTGACTCTGTCGCGTTGGGTCGTATCTATGAGGGGCCCCGGGAGGGGCACCAATATTTTTTTTATCAAATGACCAGTAAATTTTTATTTATAGTAGTACAATATCATGTACAATATATATGGACCTATTATATGTTATGATACAAAAAAATAACCATGACCATACATGCGATATATATGCGTGTAAAAAGTACAATTTTCAGTTTTTATGAAATTAAATTTAGATTTTGCTGGTGACTTAATATTTCCTTCACAGAAAAAGATTTTGTAGCTCAAATGCTATACTCTCTAGGTCGTTTTATGAAAAAATTATCGATTTTCATGAAATGACTTGGAAAAATATTTTTCTCTCCATAAAAGCCTATGTTAAAAATTGAATTTTTACTAATTTTTTTCATGGTAGTTCACCTGGCGACCCTACTAGAGAAAAATACCAAAAAAGAACTTAAAACTCGTACTTTTAATAGGTATTTTTCTTTTTTCTTATTTATCGACTTCGCTAATTCGACAGAGCCACTTTAACGCAATGGTTGGTCAATTTTTTGGACCAACGAATAACAAAAGTATTGAAAAAAGCAGTTCTTGGCTCAGTCGGTTAAGGCGTCGGTTTGTTTACATACAGTAAACGCCGCACTTAGCTTTCCAAGAC
>JAWWEQ010049792.1:0-12801 GCA_035583055.1 Torymus tubicola
AAGCGTTTCACCGGGAGCCAATAATTAGTCATTTCTCTTGGCTATTTACTGAGATTGTGCCCCATTTTTAATAGTCATTTCTACCAGGGCATCATATAAGTTTTCATTAATACTAACTTTATTCTAGTATTAGATTTTGAATTATTAGTAAATTTGGTTTAATGAAATGACTTATAAAAAACTGAAAAGGATGAAAAAATTCGAAGAATGCATTTTTATTGTGACAATGTACATCACCTCACCTAACAGTTGAATTTTTACTAATTTCTTAATTTCATCAGTATTACCGTAGTTTGATCAATCCTTACCTAGAGAAATTAGTTAACGTTTAGCTTATGAATATCGCTTATAAAAAATTAGCTAGTTTTTACCTATAGGTTATAGTTGGCAAATTAGCTTGTATATAAAATTAAATTTAAGTAAATTTATTTTATTTTTTTTTAATTAAAATATAAGATTAAATTTTTTGTTGTTTATCTAAACTATACTGAATATACAAAAGATCGGGAACATAACTAATTGGATGGAACTTATTAGCTTATAATAACTATATTGAAAAATCTTTAGAGATTAATATATCTTTAAAATCGTATAACTTTAAAATAAAGAAACTCAAACTGGAGCATGCAAACTCTCATGTATCGTATATAGTATGAAAAATGTTGATTCTGTTAAAAGCTATATAAACACAAAGATGAGCGTAAAATACACAAAATACTGTGAAAATGCAATCGTGCGGGTTTTTACCGTTTTTCAATGTATATTTAAAATCCTCGTATGCTCTAGTTTTATTTTTTCTGCTTTTTTTTAAACGTCGATACAACTTCCGGTCATAAAATGATTTATGTTTTTAAGAGTTAAGGGACATTTTTAAGAATTTCTAAATAAAGTTATTGATGGCAGAGAAGCTGAATCCTGATTGACCGTGTCGACAAAAACCTGGTACAAGTGTGCCTCTAAATAAATTTTTATTTCTTTTGGTACCTAGCTTTTTGTTATATTTACTGAAGAATCGCCAATGTAGTTTTCTTCAAATGTATGATTATAGCGAGCATATATTGATAAAGGAAATATTGCCACCCGTCTTATCATTATTATTCTGTCAATTACTTTGGCAATTTTCGTCAACATGATTTCTTGGAATAGTGTATAAAAGCCCTTATTATTAAATCTTGTTGATAATGGTAAAGTTTGGGTATTATTTTGAATTCTCTAACCAAAAATTACTATAAAAATATTATAAAATAGAAATCTTCAACAACGATTTTCTGAAAATAATCACTAAAATATGTTTATACTTGCAAATTTTCCACTTCAATTTAAGATAAACGGTTCATTTTTCTCGCTACAAAATTTTAACAATTTCTTAGAAAAGAAACGAATCTAAAAGTTATTATATTATAATAGTTTCTATTTTGTGTGCAAAATCATCTGAAATCCTATAAAAAGAAAAATCAGTCCTGGTTTTCCTTAAAATAAAATTAAGAATTACAAAGTTTCATAACCCTCGATATCCTCGTTTAAACCTACAGACTTACGTATACTGCAACAACTATAAGAATTTAATCTACCTAATTTTAAAACCCACAAAATAATATCACAATCCAACAAAATTAATTGCTAATCTATTATCTTCCAAAACCACAATAATTTTACTTTTCCACAAATAAATCATACTTTCGCACAGGCCCAAGACCCTATAAACCACTTGCACAGCGAACCTCGTACACCAGCTTAATTACTCATTAGTTCTCTCACCCCAGCGAGCAATATTTTCGCGCATGACTAATCGCAGAGCTCGGTATATACGCGCGTGAGAGCGCACGACGCGTTCTGCAGCACGCATATATACACCAGCGACGACATCAAGCCGCGCGATCGAATCGCGCGAGTGAAAGGGGGAAAAATTGATGCCCGTGCAACTAGGGCGCATATATAGGATGCGGGCTATCGGAAGTATCGACTCGAGTGCGCGCACGCCTAGCCCGAGTTCTTTTGTGCAAGCGGTTCCTTGGGCTTTTCGCGCAAAACCAAGATATTCGAAGCGATCGCCCCATGCGGGCGCGAGATCGCTTTTTATTGGCTGGTTTCGCGGTTAAGGTTTATTTAAAATTTTAGTGTTGTTTGATTGCGCGAAGATCGAATACGTTTATAACTTAAGATGAAATGTAGAAATAAAAAGTGTAGTATTAATATTAACTTATTTTAATTGGTGCTTTATTCGCACTTTATTGAAAAAATATAAAAATTATTCTTTTTAATTTTTTAAATAATTATTTCACTTTTTCGTAAATATTAGGGATTGTACGTATAATTTTACACATTCATTTGTACTTTACGCACTTTGTTGGTACAGAAAACGTTCTTTAGCTAAGAAATAGCGCTTGTCTCGTTAAAAATATGCAAAATCAGAAACATTTTTTAACACTGGAAAACGGTCATATTTCTGCACTTCGTGACGAGAAAATTATAGACTCATTTTTACATAGTTCGAGCAACCTTTTATTATTCAAAGAATGAAAATAACAGAATCAAATAAAAAGGACTGTTTTGTTTATATTTGATTAAGCAATATTTTTTTACTGTAAATATTTTTAATGGTACGATTTAATTATTGTTAATTATTCAAAAAGAATTACCAGATTGATCATAACTTTATTTTTGTGGGATAGGTAATAGTGATAAACATTTCTTGCTGTTATGCCTTATAGTTATTTATACATTACAATAAATGTTAGAGAATAATCAACAAATACACGTATTAAATGCACACAATATGAATGTTTGTCATGTTTACACGTGTTACAATTACTGACATTGCAGTGAAAAGGCGCACAAGCAAGATTCGAAGAACTGACAAATATTCTAAATCATCAAATTCCAAGTTGCTTGTTCTTAAAAATGTTAACATACTTATTAAACATCAAACAAACATTCTTTCATATAATGCGCAATTAATTATAGCTTGAAACAGTTTTTTGAAAGAATTTTAGAATTTTATTTTTTTAAATAAACACTTAATAGTCTACATTTAATATACCGTTATTCTATTATATGATTTTACGTTTTTAGATTTCAATTATGATTGAATTATTGAGAGTAAGCACCTATTCAACAAACTTTGATGCTTTATTTTTCAAAAATCATTAGGTTTTCCTTTTTAATTGAATGCATCGCCGATTTTATTCGAGCTCTAAAAAAGAATGAATTTCATTCACTGGCGTAAAATTGCTGACATCAATGATTGGCTTTAGTACAAAGTTGCTGAATAGGCTTTCGCTTCAAGTATCTTTTCTTTATACGCACAATTCTGCTATCCTGTGTTTTATTTCGAACAAATGCGATATTGCGCAAACTCGTTCACACATTTTATAGATTCGTTGAGTAATTTTATGATTTCGTAAGTTTTTATTGACTTTGAGAATAGGAACTTTTCTATATTTATGATATTTATTTTCATTAAAAAATTTTAACACTATGGAATTTAATTAAAGAATAGCACACAAACTTACAATTTCTGCATGTGTCTTAAAATAAAATCATATTTTCTGTATTCATACAAAATTCGTTTCTATAATGAATTGAATATAACTTTACTGTTGTTGTTCCTTCTTGTATCTACTATACTGTCTTATATAGCTGTTTTCATATAAAACGTAAAACATATTAGATTATTTATTAATAACAGATATTCTTATCAATAATTGAAAAAAATATTTTGGTAGAAAACTGATTAATAATTTTTTGAGAAAAATGGCAATAAAATGGATTATAGTCTTCTATAAATGTAATAATTTTTCAATCAATTTTTCGCATTTATATTTATATCTATACTGTTAATTAGGCATTTGAATGCCAATTAAAAAAACTAACCAACAATTAAAAAATCTAGTGAAAAGGTATTTGTTATAGGAATGAGTGAGAGAGATATAGAGGCATGTAGCAAAATAACGATTTTGATTTGTGTCTTCTAGAACAAAGCTGTAAATATGTGATTCTCCGCAAAAGTACACCGATTCTGTCCTGTAATCTCCGTGGATATTTTATTAGATTTTATGATATTATGGTATAATCTTCAATTTTTTTCAAAAACACATTTTTTTACAAAAATGAAACTCAAGTAACTAAAATGTGATATCATGAAATTAAAAATCACTAGATGTTTATTATCATTCAATGAAAAAGGGTTGATAGCTACCACGAAGATTACATGTAAAACTGAACACTTTTGCTGAGAATCACCCAAATAGTATAAAGGCAACAAAATCTTCTTTACATTCCGATAACCTATTACTTAAGAGAATAAGTTGTTTAATATATGATTAACTATGTAATTTTAATGTATATAATTTTTAAATTAAAACCATTCTATAAAATGAGAGACATTAATTGAAAAAAGCGTTATATTTATATATATGTATTAGCCGTTTCTACTTATAGTCAGTTTCTGTTTTCAACCAAGTTTTTACCGGACCAACCAAATTTTCGAAAACTATCAATTTTGAACTCATACATTTTTTAATGATTTGGGCCAACTTATCCATGCGCATTCCACAACGCGGCATTACGCATAGCTGTGACGCAGAAAATGCTGCCGTAGACTGCGAAAGCATTACACGCGCAATGTCTCTGACCGATATATCGGTCGGCTCAAAACACGGCCACGAATGTTCATTGGGAAATCGAATGTTCGATTTGTGCTTACGCGTGCGACTTTGACATGGTGTTGGACTCGTTGATCTGTGCGTGTCTCGCGTGGTGTAGCGATCAGTAACGATCGGGGCGCGGGATCGAGCGGAGCTCCGTCGAGGACTATTCGCGGAATTGATGGTTGCCACGGGATAGTGGATTTTAACTACAAACATGGTGAGTTAAAGTCAACGAGCTTTTGTTATTTTATAATTTTTATCGTTGATTTTTTCAAAAAAGATAATTTTACGTTAATTTTAATATTTTTTTTTCACCAGGAAGCCAAAATCGGCAAACTGAAACGTCCGTCGACGACTATTGACTACGGTACATAAATATCTCTATTATTTATTTTAATAGTAAAAGAATAGCATTTTGAGATGATAAATAAAGTAAAATTAAAATTTTTAGTGAGAAGCTATGATATGCCAAATGACATCAACAAGCCGAACCACTGTCTCAGCTTCGTTTTCCAATATAAAACGAGCTTCATCGCAGCTATCATGTCTATCGTGATGGTTGCTTGCTTCATAATGATGATGATTTACGTCACGCTTCAATCAGGTAAACATCTTTTATACCAATATTATATTTAAAACAATTAACAATTATAGGGCGTTTTGAAATTTATTCGTTTGCAGAGAGCTACTTTGCTCATCCTTTCTCCGATCCGCCACCGTCGAAAGAAGAGTCACCGATATTATCGAAGCTGTCGTTAAGAATGGATCCAAAGATGAAAGATTTTGTGGTAGCTGTGGAGGCCGATGAGCATGACGTCTGGCCGGAAATTACACCAGACGACTTTGAGTCGAATCGAATAAAGCGACAGATATACGGCCAACAGAAACCTGAGATTCCGGATTGCTGGTCAAAACAGGAGGAGTGCCAAGTCATATTGGATGGTGAGTTGTTCATTTATTTATATGAATAAAATGGGTGTGGCTGTATGAACACTCAATGAAATTTATATATAGTTTGTATTTATTTTTCGGATTAACATTACTTTCAGTATTTTACAATTTTTATATCGATTATTATGTTTATTGTTTTTTTCGCGCAAATTATTGAACAAATTTTATTTTTACCTTTATTAAAAAAATAATTAAATAATAATTATAATAGTTATTATTATTAGAGCAAAGCTTTGACGAATCTTTGTTTAACACTATAATTTTTTTTTTCTGAACTGCCTAATATTTCACCATATGTAAAACAATGTTAAACATTTTAATTGATTGCTGCAAATCATTTAGGCGTGCGAGGCATAACAAGGTCCATGAACAGAAGGATGGATCGTCTCCAGGAGGCACTGACTGAACGGGGCATTCTCAAAAACACGGATCCAAAGGACGCGGCATTCCGAAAAATCTTCGAGTGCCTCCAATGCCGCAACGCAATCAACCACCACCACCATGACGAGTCCGACAACCGTCCCTACGACAAACCTATCAATAATAACAACCCCAACAACCCTAACAACAATAACCACGACAACAGCAACAATAACAATAACCAGAACAACAACAATAGCCAGAAAAACAATAAATACGAAAATATGGATAAGTTTATGCCTGGTTTGAGTCGAGCCCAGCACGATCGCATCAGCGATCTGTTGCCCTTCTTCGAGAGCCACGCTTACTCGGATGACCACGACAACGGCAAAGCCGAGCACAGCAGCGAGGAAGTGCTAGCGCCGAAAAAACTGGGCGAAGAACGAACCGAGAGAGTACCGAAAACGCCTCCTCAGTACGCGACCCAGTTCCACGACTACATGGCAAGTAACCCCAAGATCCCAGGGTTCCTGCATAATTCGACTGCCACGGACGCCAGAGGTAAGTAGACTGGTTTTTATTGTTGTTAATTGTCAAGTCTTTTATTGCATATTAAATATGTATAATTTAAATTCTTGTCAGCATTATATGAATATCGCGTAGTATAAACATTTTGATGTTATGATACCGCGGTTGCTATTTTCCATTGAAGCTTTGAAATATTTGTTTTTGTTATATGTTTAACGTGACATAAAAAATACTGACTTGTTTTTTTTCGAACGAAAGCTAATTATTAGTAAAAAGTATATCAATGGTAACTATATAAGACGTTTGCCAATGTTTTTACTGTAGAATTAGCGGATCGAATAGAAGCTTCAATGAGAGCAAATAAATATATCTATCCTTATCGGCCTGCCGAGCTCCCAGGAGAAATAGGTAAAGTAAATCATTTACCTTTCACACATATTTTTTTCCATTCAACTTGCAATAAAGTTCGAAAACTTAGCTAAATATAAAATCTTTACATGTATATTATATATATGAAAAAAAAAATTCAATATACCCTTAGCAGCCACACGATCGTCCGTTATCACTCATCCCTTTACGCACACCTGTGTCTCATTCTTTTCAGCGGCACGGGACGAGTCTCAGGTGACGCGCAACGTCGATCCAACGCCGTTTATCCTACCGACCGCAGAGACGACGAAGACGAGCCAGCAGATACAGTTTAGCCCGCAGAGCTCTGGCAACGTCGGCAGTGGTTGGCCGTCGATACCGGTGTGCTTTTACGGACCCCCATCGTCCTCGAATTCCTATCAGTACAAGCAGACGCCCAATGGTGTCCCGTTCTTCCTGCCCTACGGCGGCTCTATGCCAGGTAATTCAAGTCTCCCTTTCTATATGTATACGTGTATGTGTATACGCATGTACTGTGTCTATGCTGGAGACTGTATACTGTGTTGCGTGATCACGTGAGCGGGCGAGTCGAATTTTCAACGAGGTGTTTGGGTGTTGGGGGTTGAATGTGCTGGAAGTTTTGGATTATTGTGAATTGAATGTCGCAAAGAGATTTTATTCGTGAATTAACACTTGATTGTTGTCAGGGTATTAACATTTCTCCGTAAATTTATAATGAAATTATAATTATAGTGAGTATTTTTTACTTGAGAATGAAGATTATTGGCAGATTTTAAAATGTTCTGAATAATTGTGGAATTATTTTTAAATATTCTTATTTTATACTACCTAAATTAAAATTGAGAGAAAATATATTAATAGTGTTATGCATATATATACACTTTTTAAGGATGAAATTGATATTTCACTACCAAATAGTCGGTTTCTACTCGGCCGCAATTAATGTTTTCAGTAGTAATTCACCAGCATATTACTTACTCAAGATTATTTTAGAGATTGCATAATTTTGCATAAAAAGTAAATATTTTTATTTCGTTACAAAATTTAACATAATTTACAAAAAATAAGATTTATTTTTGTTGGTAATAACATTCAACGTATTCCCAAATGTAATACATGGTTGGTACAGGACATTTATGAAATAATTTAAATTGAGCAAAAAAGACATTATTTCATTTTGAATGGTACTCTGGCATCAAGAGTTTTTTCAAACCGAAAATGTGCTGATTGATTCCTAAGTATTTAAAGAAGAACAAGAAATTATTCAATAAAATATTACATTCACTTACAAAAGAAACGAGAAGATAAATTTAATTTTCAATACTATGGTTGTCGTTACAGTACTAACTTGTCGTATGACTTTGTAAATACTGTATTTAAAATATTGGACACGAAATATCTTGAAGTATAATTTATTTTTCCAAGACAACTATAAATTATTTAATTTACAGCAAAATTAAAAAATAATTTTATTACGTCTTTCTTATACCTCAGGTGGTTCATCATCAAACCAGGATATGAAATTCTTCAGCCCGAACGGTCAACCGATCTTCTTCTCACCTAATTTCTCCCCGCAAATGATGTCGCAATTCCAATCTAACCCACAATCACCATCGTCGTATCAACAACCTCCGTCTTTATCTCAGTTCGCACCATCATCATCACCATCGTTCTCCCAATCCTCGTCCTCACAACAATTCTCCTCACAAGGACCACCACCGTCACCGATACCGCCGCCTGGCACCGATCAACGTAACCCGTCATTCTACTGCACACTCATGCCAACACCACCAACACCACAACAGCAGCAGCCGCAGCAGCAGCAACCACAGCAATACTCATTTGTACCGCCACCGGGATACCCACTGGGCGACTTCCAGCGTAATTTCCTGGGAAAGAGTCATGACGGCGGAGATTCTAAGCCGAGCAAAGTTACCGAGGAGAAGAAGCAGACCAGCGAGTCAAAAACAACGTATGATTCATCTGATGAAAAGAACTGGCCATCAGGTAATTTTTAATTTCAAGGGAAGACATTAAAAATTTCATCTGGCTTCAGCAGGATACTAGACTACAATTTATTTTGAACTATTCTGTTGATTCTCATTATTTAATTTTTATTATTTAATTATTTTTTTATTTTATGCCAACACGTTTCTTCCTTCTTCTCAGAATGCGACGGTTTCTGGTGCAATCCGCCCTATCGCAAGTGCATTTCAGTGCAACAGCGCTGTGACGGTAAGGTCGACTGTCTGGGCGCTGAAGACGAAATGGATTGTCCATACCAGGGTTACTACAATCAACTCCGGAACAACATGCCCGGTTATGACGCCTGGATGGATCAATGGCGACGTGCGCATCCACCGCCTGTGCGCAACTATGATGATTATAGGAAAACCGAAATGATGGGCAGAGCAGAGGACAGCGAAAAGCAACAGCAGGGTATGGACCCAGTGATGCCGACGTTTGTGCCACCAGCGTCACAGCCGCCGATGTTTATGCCTCCGAATATGCCACCTCCGCAACCAACATCCCAAAGTACGTCCGCGGTAGAGACGACGACGTTCCAGATTAATGTGCCTGACATGCCGGAAAGGTTCGCCTGTAAGAGGTACGGAACGTGGTTTAAGTTATGACGTGATCGTTTTCTTTTTATATTTTTTAGTAGTACTAGTATATTGTGAAATCATTTTTTCTATGAATCCGAAAAGAAGATGCAATATTTACAGATATATTTCTGATAATACTGTTAAAAAAAACTTACAAACATTAACTAAACACACTTATTTTAGAATCATTCAAATGATTTCAATGGATAAACGGTGCGATGGTGAAGTCGATTGTGAGGATGCGTCAGATGAGGAGGAATGCACGTGCAAAGATTACCTCAAACGCAATTATCCGTCAGCAATATGCGATGGCCACGTTGATTGTCACGATGCAAGTGATGAAAAGAATTGCGGTAATGTATATTTTATTTTTCTTGGACACTATTATTATTAAAATCATTTATACCCAGCTGGTTCATAAAACACGAACCACGAACACTTATTTATTTTAGCTGTTTTATTTCAGACGTTTGCAATGAAGAACAATTCCACTGCCATAGGAGTGGCAATTGCATTCCGAAACGCAAAAGATGCGATCAAGTCATGGATTGTGACTTAAACGAAGACGAGTTAGACTGCTGTAAGTATTCTTTGGTTACTTCCTACTAAATGGCACACTTTGATGACTATACAAGAGCTGCAAGAATTCAACAACTTTTAATGAACAATTAATAAATAATGTAAAATAAATTTATCAATTTTTTATTACAGTTGCATTGACTGATGGTCGACAAGTAGCTATCGACCTGGACAAACGGCCTGTCCTTAAAACAGAGGGTGTTCTGACTCGTTACGACAAGGGTGTCTGGCGTAATTCCTGCTTCAAGACTGACTTCCACGATAGTACAAGGCGAATTGCTGCTGGACAGAAGATCTGCGAGTATCTCGGTTTTAAGTGAGTTTATTATCTGGAAGAATATTGTTAAAAATACTCTAATCTATAAAGTCAAATATTCATACATTTATAATTCAATGAATACGATTGTAAAGTCAGATTCACAAAACAGGAGATAAAAATGTATGACATTGCCCAATACTTCACAGAAACGCAGATTACCGAAATGTCAACGAAGTGACCGTGAGCACGTCCAAATTGCCTGAGGTGATGGCGATGCAACAGCAGGTGTCACCGTACTTCTATCAACCTCAGCTCAATCGTCCAGCTCGTCAGAGCAATGATACTTGCAACGGCTTGTTCATCCGCTGTAAACCAACTCTAGACCGAAAACTCAATGTCCATCTAAAGATCGACCCAAAAACCAAGGAACGCAGTTACACATGGCCATGGGAGGCTTCCATCTTTGTGGACGGCAAGTACCACTGTTCGGCCGTTCTTCTGGAAAATCATCTGCTCCTCAGTAGCGCCAAGTGTAGCGAGGACATTAAGTAAGTCTTATATCTCAAATATGCTAATATAAATGAAAGTGTGGCAGGTTTATTATTGGAATTTGATGGCTTTTAGTCTACATAATAATTACACCACTGCTCTGCTGGGAGTCTCGTCACCTGATATGCCGTTTGATAGTCCATATCAACAGCTGTCACCAATAGTAGATATAAAACCATTGAAGAATTCAGATGCGTCGTTGTTCTGGTTGAAGGATCCCGTAAAAATGACGCGTTATGTGCAGCCGCTGTACCTGGAGAAAAAGTAACGTTAAATATAATGCAAGAAATTGCTATACATATAGTCCAAGTAAATCAATATATTAATAAAAAAAACTCGTTGAAAATAATTGCAGAATCTTTCCGCCTGCTCCGGAGGATACGTGCGTTGCATTGGGAGTCAACGAAAATCACCAGAGAAAGATGAAGTTCCTAGAACCTATTGTGGACAACTGTCCCAAGTGCCATAGGTGTTACATTGAAAAAAGAGAGACATCTACGTGCTCGGTACGTTCGTTTTAATTAATGTATTTAAAGATTACGTTATAACGACAAGTAAATAAATGTATGTCTTAAAAAAATTTAGAAAGACAATTCGACAAGTGGTTGGAGTGGAAACGTGGTGTGCTTGAGCAATGGCGGTTGGTATCCGGCTGCTGTTTTCCATAACAAAGACGACAGTTGTGGCTTTGCATCGAAGCAAATTCTCAATAGTATCGACTACATACACGCACATCTCTCTCAAGCTATTGGTAAATTTTGATTTTTCTTTTGGATTCAGATATCTTGACCTGAAAGTAAATTTAATCTACTGAAAAATACAGTAGATAAAATTCGACATACACTGACAAACGTGACTTCTAAGAAATAGAAGAAATCTTCTTATTCTAGGCCCAAACGCAGAAAATCCGTTTTATATATTCCTCTTACTTATGAAAAATTCATTTTATATGAATCGGATTTTTTGCTTGAGCTAATAATAAGAAAATTTCCTCTACATCACTTAGAAGCTACGTTTGTGAGTATATTAAATTAGATTTAAATAGGCATTGCAATGCTATATTTTATGAAAATATAATATAAACGATAATAACAATAGGTATACATGAATTACCTCTATATTGCATATCATATTTTCTAACGCATAAAATACAAATTCAGCTTATTCCATTTTCCAATTACCTATCAAAAATTTCCCATACCCTGCACACTTTGCATATAATAACCTCTGCCAACTAATAAGCAATTGTGGCTACCAAATCATAAATCGAGCACAGCCAAACGTTAGATATACACGTGACACATGAAATTCTTTCGCTTGCTGATCACAGATGAAAAGGTGCAGCCGATTGACGAGCCCCCCTGCGAAGGCATCAGGTGCTCGCTCGGCCAGTGCGTGCCGTGGGAGCGCGTGTGCGACGGTAGCCACGAGTGTCGGGACGGCGCCGACGAGAGCCCCGAGCAATGTCAGAAGATGAGGGACCGCTGCGAGAACGACGTTATGGAGTGCAGTAAGTTATTATTGACCTTTTCGAGGCAATCTTTCTCAGAGTTTCTGTGTTACATTGGGAGTGATTGAAAATTTTATAGCTTTAGTTGTTGGTAAATGGCAAATTGTTTGAGCTTTTTGGCAACACATTTCCTTTTCACAGATAATGATGAAAATATACAAAAATATCGGTTTTATAAGAATTACATAATTTATTATCATATGATATTTCAATGGAGATTAAGGTTTATCGTCAAATAAAATAAATGAGATTATTATTTTTTAAAAGCGTATATCATGCATATGGCTCATCCATTGTCGTTATTTTACTATTGAATTACACAGCCCCACAAAAAAAAGAAAGCGGTCTAACCCAGAACACTGATTATCATATCCTTATGTATTTTGATGTGCTGATCTCAAATATGACCTTAATTTTAGT
>JAWWEQ010049793.1:0-12801 GCA_035583055.1 Torymus tubicola
TTTTGTAATTATTGAAATATTGCTCTAAAAATTTAGGAACATGTTTTTTTTTCATAAAAAAACTAAGTGTCTACAAATTTTGAGCAATTTTAAAAATTTTGAGCTGCTCAGTTCACGTGAAACAGCCCATATATAGATGCACACACACAGACAGCGCGCATGGACACGTAGTCCTTTTTACGCTGTATATACAGGTCGGCCCTGAGGCTTTTCTACATTTTTTAACAGATACTTGCCTTCGGAGCGTTCCCGCGCTCCTTGATAAATAAAAACCGCAACATGAGACTACGATATTTACAGAGACTTAGCTGTGTGCACACTGTCATCATACGCAACACGGTTTTTTTTTTATTTTAAACATGACAATGCCTTCATGCGTTCTCGCTTCTCTTGTGAAGCAAAGCGCAGTAGCACCGTCGTTTGTACACTGTTAGCACTAAATTTTTTTATATGATTTTTTTGATAGGATTTGACATTAAGAAGAGGCACAAAAAGTTTCTACTAGATTTCCCCCAGAAATTCCTTGCAGGCTGTAGGAAAAAAATTTATAATTGATTTTGCGGTCACTAATTTCGACCCTTGATTAATCATATACGAAAACATTTTTCACCGTAAAACTTTTTACAGATAGAATGTCTGTAAAAGTACTTTAAAATAAATCCCTCATATGTCATATTTACTTCTGCATTAATATAATATGAGAAATGTGTCAAAAAAGTAAGGTTATAGAACCCCAAAACAAAGTATAAATTAACTATGAAAAGGTTATTTTTTACCTTAACTAGTTAATGCCCATAGGGCTAACTCATGAGGTCGAGCATTTGAGAATTAATCTAAAAGGGGACATTAGTCCTAATTTTGCAATTTGTTTGTAAATTGTGCAAAATTCATTTTTTCGTAAATCTGATAGCAGAAACGGATTCTACGTCGAAAATGACTAAAACAATGACTGTTAGTTCCAATTTGTTAACTATAGCAGCAAATTCATTTCAGTATTTGTTTATAACGTATTATTAATTAACAAATTGGATAATCATGAAACTGATTATCATTCCGTTAGTAATTTATGACGAAGAATCCATTTCCGCTATCAGATTTGAACTATTACATGTTATTATTCTTTATATTCTTAAAGGTTATTGACTAACATAAAAAATATTGAATATATTTTATGATTTAATTCTTTAAGAAATTTTTCAATTTTTGAGTAAATTCAACGTTATTTACCAATTTGCTTAGGTAAGAATAGATTTTGGATTTTTTTCGGTTTTTAGAGTTATAAAGCGACTTTATCGCGATATACAGTTGTACCCTCGTTTCATTGTTTTGTTAAAATCTGTTCAGCAGATGCTGATGGATATGCACGTGCATATTCACATTAGCAATCATACTTCATTTGCACCATATATTTGTGAAATCGTAATTTCTTTATTCATGTTAAAAAGAGCTAATAGTTTTGTTTGAAACGTAATCAAGAGCGAAAATATTTTGAATTTTGATTATTGAATAAATTAATCAAAATAAAAAATGATGTATAAATAAACATTTATATTCACTGTTGAGAAAATAATCATGAATTTAAGTATCTAATAGTATTTTCGTTAGTAGATATGTGCATTTAAGTTAAAAAAATAATTATTAAAATGAAAATTATTAAAACTTATTAAGCATTATTGGTATTGCTTTACCAAGGAGCGCAGTCGCGCTTCGCAGCTAGAGTAACGAAGCCTGAGAATATATGTACACGGAAACTTGACTTCCTAACGAGCGAATGCTCGTTTAATCTTCTTGATTTATTCTATAATTTTTTTTACTTTTGTTTAAAAGTATATAGTAATGCATATATAGAGAGACAACTATCGATTATGATTTGAAAATTAGTATTTCATTTGTGATCGCGTTGTATTTTCTGTAAAATATGAAGACATTTAAAATAAATTCTTTTTGTATAAAATATTGAGTGTCAGATTGATAGGGTAAAATTAGCTGGAATTAGTAGGCCAAAATTTATCTTATTTTTGTTGTTTTATTTTTAAGTGGACTATATAAAAAAGGTAAAAACTATTTTCAAATAATAAATATTAAGACATATCATAATATAAATTAATCAACAACTTGAATGTATCTGGTCGGAATTTTCTTGCTCTTCTCTTTCTTCATCATCCTCATATTCTTCTTCTTCTTCTTCTTCTTCTTCTACTTCGCTTTTTTCTGTTTCCTCCATTGTTTCATCTTGCTCTTCTTCTATTTCCTCATTTTTTTTACTGTTTGGAGGTAGATATTCTAACGGAGTCCATGGTTCATATGGCATTTTCTCTACTATAACAGCAGGCGTTACAAGTGGGAAAATATTTTTCTCTACTGTAACAGCAGGTTTTACAAGTGAGAAAATATGCTTCTCTTCTGAGGGTTCTTGGGCCTTGTGAATTTTTTCCAATCTTTTGCCGCGCTGTCTTTCGTGCCATTGTAGACGTTCAAGCTTATTCGTTTTTTCCAGAAATTTCGCAAAGTGAATGTCTGAAAATAAAATTATAATTGATTTTAAATTGTCGATACCAATTGATATAGTATATCAAACAGGTATACCATAGTATACCAATTGATATAGTATTAAACAAGTGAACTTACCATTGGTTTCTCTCAGCATTCGTTTCCTCTCATTTCTAGGCTCGTTATTAAGGGTGTCGTCAGACGACGAATAGTTGATCTCTATTACGTCGTCGTCACTAACGCAAATGACAATACCGTCCATTTCTGTTAACATATAAAAATAATATTTGACAAAATTCAAAATTGAAAAATAACCACAATGCGACCTCATGAATTTCAATTACTTATAACATTATCAAGGAAAAAGTTCTTTAAAATATAATGTGATTTTGTAAAATGCTCAACAAAAATGTTAGGAAAATGTTAAGGATTCTAATTTTTCTTCGATTTAATTGACTTTATAGAGATTTTAATATAAGAAAAGTATTTCAACCTTGCACTTACCGTTATAATTTTTTAGATGCACAATTAACACTTACTAAAACAAAGTCACTGTCTTGCAAAATAGTGCAAGTATAGTTCACACTTTGAGTGTTGAGATATTTTGAAAGCTAGAATAACTCTTGTTCTGTCTAGGTCGAAACTAAGTTGAACAGTGCTAAATAGCAAATAGCAAAATAGCACAAGTATCGTTCGAATTTCAAAGACTAACTGAGAGCTAGAGCAAGTCTAGTTGTGTCCTGGCTGAAGCACAGTTAAACGATGTCGTTCATCCCGGCACTGTACTTCAATTTATATCGAGGAAAGGGAAGGGATACCTCTAAACAATATTATTGGTTGATGTGTAAGGACCAGACGACACTAAATTAACAGAACTTGACCTGCGGTTATATCTGTGAGGGTGAGGGCGCAGGATTCGTAGACATTATTACCGAGGATAATGTGGATTGGAAAATTTCGACCCGGTACACATAGACATTAAAACTCAATCTATACCGATTCAGATTTTCCTAATTAAGACTTCTCTTTCGTCGTTTAATTGCAGAATAATTATGGAAAGGGCTCATACACTGTTGTAAGTGTTATTGCTGTTTGAATTAAAGTATAAAATTTTATGTAAAAAAGAAACAAAACTATGTAGACTAGTTACAGTTTATGCGAATCATATATGAAAATAGGTTCCCGTATAAAAATAACAAATATAAGATAATTCGAGAAATCCTGAGAATGTAAGAAACTGATATTATGGCTATATGTAAAAATTCGCAAAAGATGCCCGCAAAAATGACAAAAAACAAGTTGGAATACACCCCTGAGAATTGATTTTCCTTATTCTATAGCTAATATAATGCATGAAAAAAATTTTGAACAGAGGAAATCGAAATAGTGTTGATTGTGTGTAAGAAAGCCGAACTATTTTACCCCGACTGTTCAACTGCGTACATATTTTGTTGCAATTTCGATGCTCAACTTTGAACTTCTCAGAGATTATTTAATATCTATAACATGTTTTTGTAGCCCAGCATTGGAGCTTTCTGCAATAACACTTATTACAGTGTATTTATTTTATTTATTTATTTAACGGGCTATGAATTCTTTCCATAATTATTACGTGTATCTAAGTTATTCTACGTTTATACCTGTAACCCGGGGAAAATCCACAGTTAAACCGCGGGAGATAAATCCTATAATTAGGAAAATCTGACCTGGGGTAGATGGAATTTTAATGTCTACGTGACATTTCTTAGATTTAGACATTGTAAATTTATAGTACTGCACGACATAAATCCGTATTTATATTGGGTTTATTAGGTATGCTGGGATCCTAATTTTTCTTGATCCCCTGGTCGAAAGTACTTAGTTTCGCCCTTGTTTTCGATGTGCGAAAGAAGAGCATTACGCACTGCTCGGACTTTCGCCACGCTTGCTTCTGAGTTGGTAACTAGGCAACTGTAGGTTTTGTTTATACAATACTTAGAGGTTCTGTCGATATATTCAAAGTCATTAACCTACACGGAAAAAAATCAGTAGATTCTACAGTTTTTTGAAAGCTAAAACTCGCTTCGTTCGTGTCGCAAATATCCGGGGGGCATCGAAATCAACACGCCTGAGCTAAACAATTAAAATAAGTGTCTCCCAAAAATCGGAGTAGAAAAGTGAGAAGTCGTGCAAAGCTAAATGAAACCATAAGCTAAAAAACCATAAAAACTCAAAAAATTAACAAAAAAAAAATAGTTTTTTGTATTAACCCTTAGGGCCACACGGGGTAACTAGTTACAGGCTCAGAAAAAGTGAAATTGGAGGTCTAAAATATTTGAAATTCCAGTATATTTGCAAAATAAATATACTTTTTGAATGATAGGCAGATACTGTTATTTTTTTATGATAGTGGTATATGTTGTGCGTACAATCCTACAATTTTAGCCCTTAATATTGAAAAATGGGGAAGTAATGAATTTTTTTCTGAAAAAAAGACCATTTTTCTGTTTTTTTACATATATGACCAGTTTTTAGAACGCCATCTATAAATTGACCGATAATCATTAGAAATATTGAAGAACACTTCAAGAAACATGAAATAATCGGTTACAAGTGTTAAAACACCCGTATGTCTTGTACAACTAGGTTTTTCAGCGTGGGGTAATGAGTTACCCCATGTGGCCGCTATGTGGCCTGGCTGAGGTGTGGCCGCTAAGGATTAAAAACATACTTAGAGAAAAAATTTCCCAAAACTGGAGCTTTGGTGCAGAGTTGAATGTAAAATGAGTATTTTAAGCTTTACCCCATGAAAATCCATCCTGAGAAAGTCTACGCCAAACTTTATTTTTGAAAAAATTATAGCTCTCATTAAAATGAGCTTAGGGACCTGGATTTAATTTTTTTTGAACAATAATTAGTTATATTTATAATATTTTTATGTATTTTACATGTACTAATATTTCAAATTGTTTTTTAGGTCATTATATGAAGATTGTCTTATAGGTGTAAGACCCCCTTAAAGATTGCTATTTTTGTTTAATTACAAGAGTTTTAGCAAGATGAGAGGGCACTTCTACGCAAAATATCATCAAAAAACTGCCGTTAATTGACGTAAAAGTGCATTTTTATTCTTTTATATGTAAGTTTTCATAAAAAATGAGTAATGATTTATATTGTCCATTGAATTTCACTTAAAGATTGCTATTTTTGTTCAATTACAAGAGTTTTGGCAAGCGTAGAGGGCACTTTTATGCTAAATATCATTAAAAAACTGCCCTTAATTAACGTAAAAGTGAATTTTTACCCTACTATATGTAAGTTTTGGTCCAAAATAAGTAAAGATTCGTATTCTACGCCGAATTTTACATGAAAAAGTGCCATAGTTAAATCAATTAATGTTATTATTTAGTACAGTTATGAAATGAAGTACATTAGATTAATTAAAACACGTATTGTAGTTTAGGCACGGTTTAAAAAATTAGTTTTTCACAATTTCCAAGAGCAATCTTCATTTTTTAACATAAATATGATATCTAGGGGCGGCACGGGGAAAAAAATATTGGGATATAAGGGCACCCTAATATATATGTATATCAAACTCCTTTACATTATTTATTATTTTATGAGTAGTCTCATGCTCCATTAATATATAATCTTCTCTGATAAGATGATGCTACTAACACTTTTGGGCAATAAAAAGTATTCCCAGGAATTTTTTGGTAGAGAAAGTCCGGATCAGACTTTTAATTTTTTTAATTTATATATTTCATTTGCATATATGTAGGTGAAAGCATATACATACAGCATTAAAAGTATTTTTATTGAAAAGCTGAGAAAATTCTACAAAAAAAGTATTTTTGTGTCTATCGCGAAAAAGGCTTCCCCGAGGAGTAATCAATTAATGAAAATCGGTCAAAAATGCAAAAAATAATCAAAATTTAGTTTTTGACCTCTTATATCTCCAAAAGTATGGGTCAAAAAAATATAAAAAAATTCAGGGATATCCAGAATGAGTAGCAGAAAATTTCCTGAGAGTTTCAAGAAAATTTATTTTTTGATCTCTCGATTTGACAGACTTGGCTATATATATAAAATAATTGAGCACTTTGAAGATGACTAAAGAAATAATATCCCTTATGTTATTGTCTATGCATTTAGGGATATTATTTCTTTAGTCAAATGTCTTTAATTCTTTTTAATACACTTGGAGACTTAATACACTTGAAGTCTTAACACACTTAGATGAGAACGGGCGGCGGCTAAGCTGCTTGGGTACTCTTATAACCTCGAGCTAATAAACTTAAATTTTTTTTCACGTACTAAAAAAGAAATTCATCGTTTTTCCAAGTACTTTCTAACGATGGGTTATACGATTAGGCTTAGTAATCGCTAAGTTGCCCCATAACCTCAAAAGTGCAAAGCATTTTTTTCAAATTTTGCCCATTTTCCAGACCATGTAAAATCATCCATTTTTAATATTTTTGGACGCCTCAAAAAACAATTTTTTCGTCTTTTCAAGACAAAAATAAATTTTTTGTCTTGTCCAAAAATATTAAAAATTGACGGAGATATGACACTTTGAAAGTGACAATTTTCGCAAAAATCACGTTTTTTGCAATATTCGAGTACATTTATCCATGCGTTAATGAACATTTTTTGAGCCAACAACTACATATAACTTTGAAAAATATAGCGAATGAAGAAGTTTATATATCGCCACTGCTCCTTTTTCAAAGAATTTCGTTAAATATTGAAAATCAAGAAAATTTAAAAGAATACAGTAGTTCGTATCAAGTCTCGCCAATACCGTTATCATTATTTGATGAAAATAGTATGCGGAAAACAATCAAATCAGCGATTTATTCTAATTTTAATTATTCACATGATATTACTACAATAAAAAGTACTACTTATGTTGTTGATGGTGATTTGTTCGCATAAAGTACTTTGGCAAAAATAGAAGATATAGTAAAAGCTTATGTTTCTTATGCAATAAGGCATTATAGTCAGAACAGTTATATTATTTTTTATGGTTACTCAGAAGACGAGATGTCAACAAAATCAGTAGAGCGTTCGCGTAGACAACTAAAAAATATTGGACGTGAAATTGCCTTTCAGAAAAATACTATCATCACAGCTAGTCAAAAGGATTTTCTGAGTAATGAGAGGAATAAATCCAGACTTATAGATTTTATTTGTGCTTCATTGAAGACTGCTGGTTTTCGAACCAAAATTGCCGTTGAAAACGCAGACAGACTTAACGTCGTAACTGCAATTAAAAATGCACGAATGGATTCTGAGGCAACATTGTTTTTCCTTCACTGTAAGAAAACTTCCATATATGTAAACTCTAAATGTAAACACAGTATATCTATATATATATGGAAGTTTGCTAACAGTGTTATACATCCTTATAAGTTTGTGCTGTAGAAATTGCTATATTATATTTCCCTATTAATACACATAAAATAAAATGATCCTCATATAAACTTATAAAATATTTAATGGAAATTTTTTTCGGCTGATTAAAAGCGTAGATTTCTTATGCGGTTTTATAAGGTTCTATAGGGCTAATCTCCACGTTGGAACTCCCAGAGTTCCAAAGTCGAGTTCCGATATATCTGAGAATCTCGAAATATCCGCATGCATATTTTGAGTTCAATCACGCTACGGCTTACGGAATACGAAGAACCGAGATAAGTACTTTCCTCATATTTTATCCTCAAACCTCGTTATAGCAATAAATCATGAAATTTTTGTAGGGTAAATGTATTAATTATTAAAGAATAAGTATTTTAAATAACAATATAAAATAAATACGTTTTGAGTTGATGAAGTTAGACTTAGTCTGCAAAGGTTTAGAGAAAAATTAAAAATCACAGTTTTCAAAATTCCAACATCTCAGATATATTTATTTTGTCCCTCTTCAAGAATCTCATAATAGAAATTTTATTTTAATAATTTTTTAAGTAAATCATGACAACAAATATGTCTATATGTATAATGTAACTAACTGCGATATATACGAATGTGCAATATCTGTTTAATAAATAATCAAAAATGAATTATTTTCGTTTCTTTTTATTATGTTTAAAAATTTATTGTACATTAGAATACGTCTGTTCGCTTCGAATGACAGAAAAAGTCTTGACGGGCTTTTCGTGTGTATCGCGTTGCTAAGAAACTAATTATTCAATTATTTTTGGAATTCTTTTTCGCACGGTCAAAACGTACACGAGTCTGCCTCTTCGCATCACGTGACGTGATTTTTCTTTATCGATGTCTATGACAATCATCTCCGTGTCGCGACCAACGAACATAGAGCCTCTGCGCTCTACGTTTGCTGGAAAAATCCCAAAATTACTCTTTTCTGTTTTTATTTTAATAAAGATACATAATAATTTACTAATAGTTTATTTTGAAGCAAGCGTACTTATAATTTTTTTAACACCAATTTTAACTAATTTATAACGGAATAATACCTCAAATGTGATTTATATACCACTATAATTGTTGAAAACTAACTACATGTGATAATGCAAAGAGTTTTACATATATTTTATTTTTGTAAACATATAAAACAAAAAGCTATTCTATTCTATCGACTGGTTTCTATACACTCTACGATACTTATGCAACGTGCGCAATTACAATAAACCAAATATTATACACGAAAAAGATACAATGCGCTAACATATACTCGTTAAATTACAACGTGAGAATCGTATGGGTAACTTATCTTAAAATACCGGGACGATTTGTCGGCTTTTCGTTCGGGCCTGCATCCGGACTTCTTCTGAACGTCGTCCTCACGGGTCTATTCTTCTAGACCACTTAATACATCTATGGCTGAGGCCTTGCCAGTAGTATTTATTTTGCTGAGGCACTTCGGAAAATATTAGATCAGTGCGTGGTCATCTGACTGTTGATAGAGAGAATAGATTTAGAATCTTTGGCGGCCTGAGCTGGAGAGAGCGAGAGAGCAATTATAATGGACTTCTTATAGTTGACGACAGAGACTTCTTTTTATATTCAATTAAATATTGCATTTTGCGACATTAAGTATACGAAAATTTAATGAGTATTGATAGATAAAAGCGTCGACTATCGAATGAATATGTTTATAGACAATAATCAATAGTATATAACAAAAAATAACGAGCTTTTCATCGAGTTTATTAAGCGCAACTCACTTAATGCGATTTGTTTAATATATAGTTCACATCACATTATTTACGATTAGTAGAATACTAATACAACCATACAAGAAATTTATTTTTTGATTTTTTAGTATAAGCGAAGATTATTGTTTATCTGTATTGAAATTTCTATTTCAACTTTAAGAAGTTGGAATGTTCAAAATGTTCAACAGCAAAATATTTTGCTGAATTCCGAAAATGACAGCAATAGTGTTAGCCAATGAAAGTTTATTTTCTCAGAATTTTGAAAATATTGAGGTAAAAAATAGCTTTAGATATTGTTTTGAATGAATGCGTGTGCCTTGGCTTTTGATATTGTTCATCATTCAAAGTAATGCGTTTGGTGGTATTTTTATAGTAAGCAATATAAAAATAACTGTCTCCCACCTGTAAAGTACAACAACGGTCGTTTTCCAAGTCAATAAAGATGCACTCTGTATAATTGTACAACTATTGACACTGATTATCATGGACCACGAGTTCTTAGTCAAAAATAAAAACTATTCTATTGTTTCGAGCAGTTGATCTTGATGTACACTGGTAGGCTGTGCTGCATAAACAGTCCCTCCATACAGGAATCTCACGCCTCCCAAGTTGACACTATCCGTATTCCGTATTATTATCGAATCTTTCACGTCCTCTGTATTTCTTTCTCGTTGCAATCATTAGCATCCCAATTCGAACATTATTGGATGTTAATGTTATGTTGCCTTCATTTTAGCACTCCGAAAAAGCAACGTAGCTGCTCCACATCAAGATCGCAAGTTGCTGCCACTGTTATTGAGATGTCGTGCGAAATCCTGACTCTCGAGAACCGCCCTTATCGATTCGACGTAAGGTACTCGATTACAAAATTTCTATTTATGATTTTTTTGTGTTGGGCTTCGTATACCTTAATGTTGTTTCCGTCTCTACGTTTACTTCGAGACGCACGGCAGGGATACACCACATTGTTTTGAACAATTCTTGATGTACACTGTCTGAGTAGTCGACGCAGAAGGTGTCGAAACAATGTAAGGATGTTATTTCCATAATCCTAGCTATAGGCTGTACAGCGTAAGGAATCGCTCTATATAGAAAGTCTGTACGTCCACACATTTGGCACTGCTTGTATTCCGTGTTCTTACCGAATCTCTGATGGATGTTTTTTTGTTCTTTTTTTTTTTAAATAAAATTTCTCCTAATAGAGGAAAATGAAAAGACTTTTTTCTTCCTGGAAAATAATTTTTTGTCGCTACTTTGAGGCAATTAAAACAACTCAAGATTCAATTCATTTTACAGACATAGAAAAGAACATTTTGCATTCAAGTATTGAAAAAAAAATTATATTTTTATTTATTAATTGTGCTTATAATAAGTACATCCTTTCACAGAATTTAATAAAAAAAGCGGATAACTGTGTTTGGCGCTATAGCATAAAACACTGATCGAACTATTCTTTTCTTAGTGCTTGTCTGAGTTGTTTCGTTTCTTAGCATGCATTTGAGTTGACTACTTTGTTCTTTCAGCTGACAAATTAAGATTTCGTTTGAAATCTCATGCACCATCTTCACATGAAGTAAAAATTAACTAATTGACCTGAGATTATGTCTAGACATAAAATCCATCTTGAGCAAAACTCGTTTGCCTAGACAAACCTCATCTGTATTAGCAGAAGTATAATTTATCTTAATTTTGTAATGACGACGTCTGCTCGTGATTGCCGTACCTCCTAGAAAAATATTTATGAACCTCATTGTCAAAAATCAGTTTAATTGCTGAGATAAACTGATAACTTTGAATAGTTACCCGATTAGAATATCTTAATGAAATGCATTTTTTTAATACATTCATTGAAATTGTTTTTTTTTTAATTAATATGTACGAAATATTCAAAATCATTCTTCTAAAAGTTGTAACATCTGAAGTAAATATTCTCAACAAAATGCTTCAGATAAAGTTTATAGATATCATTTGCAGCCCATACGTGACAAATACATCTCTAACTTAATAAGTAGGTTACAAGGATAATTCTATACTGATACTTGTAATTTTTATATAAAATATTTGAAATAAGGATTTATATACTACGGATTACAAAGATACAAAAAAAACCTTCCCATTGACTAAAAAGAAGTATAACAAATATACTTTTGTCAAAGATGACGTGTCAAAAGAAAACGCATTAAATTTGAATTTGTTTACAGAAAATGTTTTGGAAAAAAAGGTATGTTAAATGAAATTTTGTTACGTAAACATAAAAATTATTTTGATTTAAATTTACGGTATATTAACCTAATTTATAATTAATAAATTTAAAACATAGTCGCATATAACTCCTTTTTCGTGTTATTATCCAAGTAGGATACAATCTGTCGAGATTTCACAAACTTTCTGTAAATCAATATTATAGCTTAAAATTGTCAGACGTAACAAAAATCCGTATCAACGGTACTGTTACGTGTGATAACATCATAGACACATTCAAAGCAGGAAAACGAAGCAGCACGCCGCGATTCATCAATAATTACGAGAAACCGCAGCGACTCCAGCTGATGGTAACCCTCGGACGAAACGTAACTCTACCTTACCGATCACTCATTCCTCACTCAGGACTTCTTTAATTAAATAAAAACCACAATGTCGGTAAGTAGGAATTCGCCTTGTTAACACCTCGAGTGTCGCTGCTCTGGTGGCCGCTTTCAGAAGCTTAAATAGTGGGTATCGTGTACACAAGTAAATAGCAAAAATGGAAACAACCGTAAAAAAAAAGAAAAATTCATCACGATGGTGCTCAGTACCACAGTGCAAATTTCTTAAAGGGGTCTCCTTTTATGTATTTCCCAAAAATCCTCATATCCGAAAAAAATGGACAATTGCTTGCCGAATAGGAAAGAAGGTAACCTCCAATATGTTTGTTTGTAGTGCTCACTTCGCTAGAGAAGATTACATGCCAAGTAACTAAATTATTGCTGTCTATATTTTAAATATTATTTTTATATAATATAATAATGAAATGTTTACAGGAATAAACTTAAAGCATCCAGCATTAAAACGTCTATCAATTCCTTCTGTAAATTTGCCAAAAAGACCATTGGACAAAGTATTTACTGCTGAACAAGAAAAAATAAAATTTGAAAGATTAAAACGAGTT
>JAWWEQ010049794.1:0-12798 GCA_035583055.1 Torymus tubicola
TAACCGTTTCAGTGTAAAATTGTATAAATCTTAGAATATTAAAAAAAAAACTAAATGCAATATAATATTGCAATATTCATTCTGATACATTGTTATAGTAAAAAAAGAGCGCGCGAAGCGCGCATGATCTTGCTAGTATAGTTAAAACCAAGATTCTGCAGAAGTAATCATTATGCTTATATACCCTTGTTCCTCCCTCGAAGATGTTTTTTCTATCATATACTATCCGTGTCGTTGAATAGAAGTTGTTGAGGGAGAAAAATTTTTACTTCAGAAAATGTAATTATAATAACTAGTTTGGAGATATGAAGAAAGAAGTGGAAAATTTCTGCGAGCTATTTTCTACCATAGGCATCGCGTGGGCAAGGTAATGACAGGCAGATACTAAAAGTGTCCCGTTGACAGAGGAATAATAGAAAGCGGCTTCAAAGGGACGACAATGAGGTAATGGAGAAGTTGTGAGTACACATATAAACGCTCAATTTACATTGGCCGCACGAGAAATTGCCGCCACAACGTGTCGTGTGATTACGCGCGGACGATTCGTCATGGCTGCTTTTCCCGGAGACGACTTCCACGTTTTGATGCTCGTAATTGCTAGGCATTAATTGTAGCGTGCTGCTCGCAAAGGAGAGTCTTTGTTTTTTCTTTGTATGCGCAGCGCATTTACGACGTGCCATACGTATATGCATGCCTACATTGACTTGGACTAATTATTACGGTAATTTGTACCTTTTCGATGATTTGTAGGTGGATCACCTTTAATAGAGTTATGAGAGGGTTCCTTAAAAATATATAAACATCTCAATCAGATTTGTACGAATATACTAGCAGTGTCAGTGCACGCTGCGCGCACCCTATCGTGGGCCAATTAAATTTTACATGTTCATTTCAAATCGCCCAATCGCAATCATTAGAGGTGACATCTCAAGTCCATCTCTTTTTTATATAGGATAGTGTCACGTTACATTTAACGCTAACCGATTTAATGATTTTCAAAATATCTACTAATAATTTAGATATTATTGAAATCGTAGACAACATTTTTTGTTCGTGTACAAATAGCATTAACACATATTATGTAATGTCAATAACAATAATTTAATGAAATGCAGAAAAAATGTGCTCAATACATAATCTGGTGGTCTACACAAGAATTTGTCACAATTTAAAAATGTACGGTAACTTGAGCATGCCCTTATCTCCTTTAATTTATTACGTTTCTAACCAAAACAATTTCACTTCTGCAAATTGTGAACTGCGTTAAAAAGATTATTTCAAAAAGATATAAGTATATGGCGTTAGTCGTATATCTTCGTGCAGATAACGACGAGGTGAATATTTATGTTGGGAATTGTCACTTATCTCGAAGGTTTACATAAACTGCCTCGGGAGTATACCAGCATAAGTTTTCACAGCACGCGTTAGATTTGTAAAATTAGACAAAATGATATACCGTGTGTTGCGGCAATCTTATTCCAATTTTTAATTAGAAGTTCTTTGATGTTTGAAATTATCCAAAAGTGGCTTCTAACAGAAATCGACCCGACTTAAATTATATAGATTCTAGTTCAACATCATTCAATTTTCTATAGGCTTAATCTTTATCAAATTACAAGACTCGTAACCTTTGAAATAAGAAGGATTATCGCGACCACCTCAACATTAAAGGCAGACTCTCTAATAAATTTCACTGTATTGTATTTCTTGCATAGAGTCGAGTTCAGTGCAACCATGCGCTCGAAATAAAGGAACAAAGCAGAGCGGAGATCCGAATAACGGTCCTTTTTTCCAGCCAGAGGAAAAGAGAAGCACGTGTGCGCATGTGCCGGAAAATATGTTTACCAAGCGATTATCGCAAAAAGCTATGAGAACTTTGATTTGCATGTGAGTGTATACAGCTGTGCTTTGTCTGTGAGTAATTCTCGTCTCTTTTCATGATACGTCGTCGCTTTTCAAGACGAAGACATGCGTGGAATAAAGGAGCAGCGGGGGTGTAGTGCTTCTTACAATAGCTGCAGGCAGGCGTTGAGTGAGTAATTGAGTTGGATGCAGCAAGACAGATAGATAAGCATTTTCGACGATTGGAATGAACAAATTAGAGATTTTGAAAGTTTAAAATAATGGATCGCTTTGAATATCTAGAATACTAATTTCTTTTCCGTATATAATGAAACAATCTTGTATATTCGATAATGGTATTATAGGTTTTGAAAAAATTAATCTATTTAAGACAATATGTTTTATTGTTCGTTATTATTTTATTTCAGGTAAATTAGTGAGTAAACGTGTAGATCACGAATAAAAAATGTGTTTTTTTAACTATTTTGACTTAAAATAAAATAATTTATGGATAATATAAGGTTTATTAAAGTGAATAACAGTTTGTATAATCAATTCTTCAGTATATTATTTCAATTAATTTCATAAATTTAGTAAGCATTCATAAAACATTGTAATATTTCAACTCTTTAATATATAATTTAATGTTACACTTCATCAACATATCAACTTTTGCAGTTCAATTAGATTATACGCAGTCTTTACTTTTTTATGACGGCTTGCTCAAGATCCGACACATAACTTTAAACATAATTTTAAAACTGCTACATAAGTCATTAGAAAACAAAACTTCAGTACTTGAGCGCACGCTTTATTTTGCGGGAAAATGCTCAAATATCTTACTTTACACTTTGGTAAAAACTATTCCGCAACTTGCGCACAAGATTACGTAAAAGTTGCGTGAAAAGATGAAGATGCTGATTTATTAAAGAAAAAAAATGAAGTATCGAAGCAAGTCTTAAAGTAAGCATAGAAGAGCATCTTTTTCTTTATGCATACGCAATGTATCATTCTAACCAGTCCAGAACGTTGTTTCCCATTCCTCTTCTCTCACGCTAGACGCGCTTCGAAAGTGAAACTTATCCGTGTCCGGCTGCGGAGCTCCGTTCAGTCGAGCGGGCGGGCACAGTTATAGCCCTTGTATATAACACGCACAGACCATTCGGTCAATCTACATTTTCATTAGGTCTTTAGGTCAGTTCGTGCTCCTCTTGTTAATAATCACCCAACGCTCAGATGAGCGTTAATCCAGGTAATTTGAGCGTGCGAAAGACCCCAATTAAAGTTCTTTATTATTATTTTGCGCTTAGAGTCGCGCCTGATTAGAGCTCCCTCTTGTTGTCACTTTCGGTGAACTGTCTCTTTCTTCCTGCTGATGTGAAAGAAAGCGTGTTAATTGCGCGTACGCGATCTTTCGGTTTTCGGGAAAAGTGCGTGACGAATTGTTGTCCACTCTCGTGGACATTGAACGAAAGTCGGCTTATATTCGACTAGCGTGAAAAGGATTGTACTTGATAGTGTACCGCGGATACGCGCCGAGACTTTTTACTAGAATCTTTTTGTTACAAGTTGTTTTATGTTTGTCAATTGAGAAATGCATCAAAGTCATATGCAATATCAAAATCTTCAATATAACTATTATTTTAATCGTTAATATTTATATTTTGTTATACAGATTTAAATTTTTTAATTTAAAAAACCTTTTAATTTTACGATTATGTGCCTTATTTTTATTTATTGTATAATAACATAGATACACTCATTCTTTGACTGGTTATGCTTTGTTTGCGAAAGTACACCTTTATTTTAAACTTAATTCTTAAAATAATATTTATGTATCTAAATTTGAATTATATTTTAAATTCATTTAATAATTGTACATGTGATGCAATACTATACATATTTTTAATAGGCGTAGCAAATGATAGCTATAAATTAATTTAATATAAAATTAAATTCCGTTGCACCATTTTCCCAAATTAATAGAAAGATTATTCATTGTTCGTGTTGTTTAGTGCATCTGTTATATTTTTACATATGATTATACTTGATTTTTTAATAGTAATTTTACTGTATAAAAATCATATTAAACGAAATTGTATATAGTTAAATTAGTAGAGCTATCAGAAAGCAACTACCGTGCACCCACAAATATTACGGTTAATGACCTTTTAAGTTATGTTTAATTTGCCGTGAAAGGTGTAAGTAAGAAAAAGAATAAGTTTTAATCTTAAAAAATAATACGCTCTACTTCAAAATTGAATGGGTAAAATGTTACTTCAATTAATTAATTTATAATATTTTTTATTTTTAAATTATATTATTATTTTATTTATAATATTTATCTTATCGCAACGTCCGCGGAAAACTTTTTACAATGCTTAACTTTTTAGGAAATTAAGTTATGTGGTTATCTTTATAAAATAATAATAGAACACTCTACATTTAATAATGATCACAACGTAAATAAATTTAAAGGAATAACTTTTTTTATGTCGATTTTGTGTAGAAGATAATCAAATTTTTAGAGCGTGGTGCGTCAATCTTGTCTCGCGCATGCACGTATAAGAATTGTTATACCGCGTGTGTTGAATTCAGTTAGCTTTTCGGTTATATTTTTTAATAATCGTTTAATAAAAAATAAGTTTTTAATAAATAAATAGTAATAACTAATAATATTCAAAACTATATGATATTAGAAGGCTGTCCATCCAGTCACACTTTAATTTTAGTTAATTTGACAATTTTTAAACTTTATACACATATTTCTTCATCGCCTCAAGTACGAAACAATTTAAATATGAAGATATGGAATCTGAAGATTCGTAGCACTGAAAATACCTATCGTTGCATTGCAAAATTAAGGTGCGTCTTGAGTGATGGTATGTAAACAATTGCAATATACCTACGTAAGACACAACTTTTAAGAGATTATTCATTTTAAAAGTCATATTTTTAGCGTTCATGAAATCATTATGTAATGTTTCTTATCGTCTGGACCATACATACATATAATAGATATCAATATATTTTTCATAAAAACATAACAAAGCAAGTCATACAAAGTGTTCTACAAAAAAAAAGAAAAAAAAAACGAAATGGTATAACATGAAACAGTTTCATTCAATATTTATTAACTGCAGAATAAATTATAGAAGTAATTATCATTTCTTTTTTAATCATTTAACATTAATGGATGACACTACCGGATGTTAAAATATTTTTGTTGACGGAAAAAACCTTCATAGATTACTTTACATTGTAAAGAACATGTTAGATTTCTTACTTTGTACTTGTAAAAGCAGCGCACCGAGTACAGCCAAAAAAAGCAAACGACAAAGTCGTCGATCCAACACGAGCCTGCGTTCGCTGATCTGTCGATCGGCTGCTACCGGCCAGTTGAGCTGCATCGGTCGATACATTGGGATCGATCCAGGGCTTCGTATAATCCCATTTGCTTTTTGTCACCTCATATCGTTTCTTGGCACCATAATTTTATTTTTCTTCTTGTTTTTACGTAATTTCTTATTCACAACTTGACACTGGATTTAATAAATTTATTTGAAAAGATATTCACACAATTTGTTACTATCTAAAGTTTATCCAAAGATTTTATTTGCATATAAACTACCAACAAACGGTCACTTTAAACGAAAAAAAATGTGGTACAAACTTGTTTTTTTTTTCAACAATATTGCCAATTACACTACTTTCAGACTACAAAATAATTGTTTTCGACGCGCAAAATTGAAACGTGATTATACGCGGCCGCCTATCCAGAGCGGAAGAAGTCGGGCGTTCCGCTCGCAGTTTGCGTCGCGACTGCGCCGAGACCGCGATCATCACGCATCTTCGCCGGCTTTTCGCACTGAACGCGTGTAATAGGCCCCCCAAATAGGTCCCAACAAACGCGGCGCCGTCGGCGCTGATGCACTTTCACCGAGCCGATTCTAGGAGCACATAGGCGCCCTTTCCCCTTCCACAGAAACAAGAGTATTTTGGAACCTTGGATGTCGAATCGTGGGAGTGTGTTTTTGTTGTTCTTGCAAAAGCCATGATGGTGAGAAAAAAGTAAAAACTTGTGGGTAGATAGTTTTTTTCTTCGTATAAGAACGATTCCATTTCTTTTTCATTTTAACTTCTGAGTTTTTTTCTTCTTACAAATTTCGCTTATATATTTTTGTTATTTCATATTTAATAGCTTTGATACTGTTTGAAATAAGAAGCTACCCGTAGTTGATATCACTTGGGAAAGGTGAATCAAAGCGATTCCAACTTGTGTTAAAATCGATTGCGAGCATGTGAAATTATGAAACCATTACGTATTGCTAATAATTTTATTTGCCAAAAACAAAAATTATGTTTTGCTAATACATGTATGTGATAGTCTACATGATCTACAGAGATTACTTGCAAAATACCAAATGGAAAACAGATTTATTGGACATAAAATTTTAAGTTGTCATGAAGAATAAGTAAAATGCACACTTCTTATATGTTGTTTTCAATTTATGTAATTCTATGCGTATCAACGTACTTAGTATAGTTAATAAAAGGTGATGATACATAGTACATTACGATACTCGCTACGCTCGGAGCCTAATCTTACGCCGTGCAATAATGGGTTACTTAAGACACGAGTATCGTACAGAATTTTATAGCACGACCTGCCTAAGCCCGCCGTCACGCATATCCGTGACCTAAGTAGCCCATTATTGCACCGCGTTTATCACACTCACTGCGCTCGTGAGCTATCCTCGCGGTGCAATAATGGCCTGCTCGCTCACTCGCTCGCGCGGGCTTAGGCCACATCATGCTATAAATGAGTTTTGTTATACCATCAATACCGTATAATTTGGTATTTCTCTAATTTGAAGCTTTAAGGTACTTAATATTTTTATTTTTCTTCTATTCCCTTAAGTGAAATATGATTCCCTTGTATACATTTATCGTAAAATTAATATTTCTGCCTTTTTATACTTATAAAATAAATTGGAGTTTAAATGTTTTTCATTAATTTAAAGGAAAAAAACTCCACCAAAATATTAATTTCGTGAAAAAGTGTTGCAAATTTTTAATAGAAGACTGTCATTAGATAAAACATTGAGATATGATTTATGATATTAAAATATAAATTATTCACTCTATAGAGAGATCCTATTTTAACATATTAAATAAACACGAAATACAAGTATAGGTACAGGGCAACTTATTTGCATTTATTCGAACTAAATATCAATTTCCAATTTTTATTTGAATTAGAAAAATGTAGTAAGAAAATCTGGAAATCTATAATATAATTTCACTGAAAATCGATATAATTTAATTTAGAGAGAAGACAATAAAACTTATTTTTTATAAATATCCTGGCATTGGATGCTTAAATTATGGAAATAACTTTAACTTAAAAAATTTATAATGACAATAGATACGTAAACTTTACCTTTATACAAAATTTCAAAGTAATTAGATGTTTGTTATTCCTGTTATAGTGTGATAACGGAGAATGATTTTTTTCATTAGTTAGTTTTTTTGACATCGAATTTATATAACGACTTACACATTTGATGTATATAGTTTTTATAATAAAAAATTATCACGATTTTCTATATTAAAAGTTTTAATATTAAGTTACCAACCTTGGTAGAAGTTTTATCCAACAATTAGTGATGTGTTTCAATTTTTAAATTAAAAACAAAAAATCAGATTGCTATTATGTTCAATAATACTGTGTGTGTTTGAGCGTATGCGTGCCCACGAGCGTGAGCGTGTGTGTGTGTATACACATACGCGAATTCACACATGTACACACACATATAATCATAGTTTTAAAAAGTTTTATTGAATTTTTATGTTAATCTTAAGTAGAAATGTCTTCATTTTATTACCATGCTAACTAACAAAATTCATTTATTTTTTACCGCAGAGAATGTAGGATTTGTCTACCAAATATACGTTTAGTTGCATAAGAAAAAAAAAATTCTAAAATAGGTTTTTGACAGGAATGAGAAAAAATGAGCTTTGTTCCTTTAAATTAGTTAAGTAAAATTAAGATCTTGACATACACTCACACAACAACACAATAAAATTTGCGACGTAGATGTAAAAATATCTCTATATGCTCAAATAGACCATTTTACAATTCATTTGCAAAACGTACGTACTACTGTATAACGGCTTTCCTCTTCCGGTTTCCGCTCAATGAAAAAGAGAGCTTATTTGTTGGACGATTGTTTGTTACGATGTGAATCTAGATAGATTTGATTTTTTTCTCGAGCGGTGTGGGTGTAATCACCGGAGCACAAACGATTTCACGCCTCGTGCGAGTTATGTAAGAACACGGGCGCGCGGCCTCCGATGATGCATCGAGTAAAAGTGTCTGAAATATTTGAAGTCATGGGACGAGACGAGGTGAGGACGACCTGCTTCTTCTTTTTTCCTTGCGAGATGGTAGGGAAATGGTCTTTGTTCGTGGTGTGCCATTGTGCTCTGGTTATTTAACATCTTGATGTTGGACAATTTTCACAGGAGGTGCGTGTCACTTTTTTGCCTACAGATGTACACGAACCACCGTTGTATTTCGGTGGCGTTTATTCCAATAACTACCAAAAAACTTTTATTCTTTTCACTTTTCCGGCGGACTATTAAAAGCAGATTAAGGACTAACGCTTTCAATCTGCAAATTCTTCTTTGTACTTTTATTCTCATAGGCTGTAGATAAATGAAAAAATAATTTTATTTTACCATTTAATGATCAAGGTTTGCTTTACATTATTTGATTTTTTTTAAATATATTAAATTTAAACACAGTAGTAACGTTTTTAATTTAATGTAGAATGTCAGTATTTTGAATAATATCGCTAAGTGTCCAATTGATTATCACAGAATTACCTCATATCTACTTTGATTTCACGGAGAAATATGAAGTTAATACAATATAATAAAATGCAAAACATTATTTCTATAAGTAGCAAAAAGAGACTACGAAAACCCGTAAAAGCCACGAATATTTTTCGTTCTCTCTTCTTTATATTACTTTTGCTTATAACATAGATTTATGACATCAATGATCCAAGTATAACTGGGAGAATGCGCAATGCATACAGAAGCCTCCAACAGCAACCATCGCCGAATGGGACATCGATTCCCCTGCGCATCGTATAATTATTATCCCAATAATTTCTAGTACGATTTGCGCATACATAATCCACCGCGCTTCCTCTAGCGAGCGTAATACCGCGGCATAGCGCGTTGTATCTCTGTAATATCGGTTACACGCACGCGTGGGAGAAGCCCGCTGCCTCTCACTTTGGTACAGTCTCTTGTTTTCTCTCTCTCTCTCTCTCTCTCTCTGCACTCGCATGTATATTAGCTAATTTGCGCAACGTCGCATGTATCCACGAAGATCATTTGGGAAAATGGCAATTTTCTTTTTTGAGCCTGTACAACTTAATAGTCCCCTATAGTATTTGCACATATATGTATACGCTACAGGTATATATTACACAAACAGACTTTGTTTCACAATGTTGTCATTATAAAGCCGCGAACCCGCAACAAAACATCGATGATGAGACGAGATGCTGATCCATCTATGTTTTTATGTAATCGTCGACGAGATTTCAAGAATTTGCATGCACGATCATTCGAGCGCTGAGCCTGGTCAGTTACGTGTAATAGGAGGATTTTTGACGATTATTTCATTCGTAAGAGTACGCAGATCATTTTGCCATGCATCAAAGGAGGAATTCCTCGTCTGCAGCTGAATTAGCTTTCTTACAATCACGACCGATGTAAATGCTTGTAAACGGAGAGCCGATTACATCAGTGCGCATTATCTCCTTCAAGTCACGTTTAAATGAAATTTATGACTAATTAAATTCGGATTTTGGCGCGATGATGTACATTAGGTAATGTCGATTGTATACTTATAATTTGTGATTTTATTACCATAACAATTTTCTCTTACAAGTACTGTTATTGGCGGCAATATAAGTCTTGTTGCGTGACTTAAACTCTAAAAAAGTGAGTGAAGTATATATATAACGGTAACACATAACTATACATTTTATCGCAGTTTATTTGAAATGAAAATTGAAGAAATATGCATGAATTAAAATGTAATAGTTTTAATTATAATGCTACAAATAATTATGCACAGTATTCAAATCAACTACAAAAATATTTCTTCTATAATCTTGAATCGAATAGAGTAATAAAAATCGCTAAACCACTTATTTACAGTAAAGCACATAATAAAATGTCCACAATAGATATACTAACTTTCTAAATTTGAGTGAGTGAATGTGCACCGATATCAAAACTATAACTATGGAATATAGATAATCGTTGAATATTCATTGATTACCAGTTATAGTATACCACTTCTGTGTTATCAGTGCATTAGATTTAAATTTAATAAAAAATAAAATAGAAATAGAAAAACATAAATAGATCACGTCCTAAACTGAAAAAACGAAGTTCTTGAAAAAAAACCTAACTAAAATATTAAGAGAAAAAATCAAGTACTCATTACCAGTCATTACTAGATTGCGTATAGTCAATACACCATTAATCTATTAATCACTAGTTAATAAGAAACAGTCGAAAAATATAACCATGTAATTAAAATTTTCATTGATTATAAAACCACAAATAAACGAAAGAAAACCATATTTTTTAACTAAATGAAACTTGTATCAACTTTAAAATTATTGGAGAAATAAGTTTTTAAAATCATTTCTTTAGTTTTTTTTTAATAAATTGAATAGTAAAACGTTGTTGTTATTGTAAGCAATAATCTAACTATTAGATGCACGTTCGTGGAATTTATAGATGTCGTAAGTATATATGTTATATGAATTAACATAAAAAATTACTTCTTACGTTTTATACGTTGTAGTAACTGATACCAAAAGTAGGTTATGTAATATATGCCATTAAAAAGTAGTCGACCGAACTATTTGGTTCATAAAAAATGGATTAACGTGATTTATTAGTAACCGCATATGCGTTTTAGTTTCTCAATGTTGAATCTCATTGTGAGGGTATAAACTTTGTATTTCAGTATCTCATTTATATTCTTAAAACTTATTTAATACTTCGAATAAATAAATATGTTGCATCGTGAAGAGTTGAAATGCTTTTTGCGGTCAAGAATTTCCCCTATGATGGCTTACTTATAGTTTTTGTTCTAGAAATCAGATTAGAAATAATGTCACCACAGCCATGTATTATAATTATGAAACATAATTTATTGGCCCATTTAAACACATAGATTAAAAGAGTGTGAGTGATCGAATATTCAGAAATAACAGTAATATAGGCATCGAATATTTGGGTTCACTTGAAAAACTATCTCTTCATTATGAAAAATTTTTGTAATAACTCGAATTTGTCGAAACAGTTATGTAATAAGAACAGAAAAGTAAGTGATTGACACATGGGTTTATTAACTAATGTAGTACATTGAAAACATTTTCATTTCAGAGGTGAAAGTGTTTTCTTTTTGTCTTTGTTCTTTCCAGTTGTCACGACATTAGTTTTTATGATAGAGATTGTTAATTTGCAAGTTTACAAGAAACGAAAGTTATGCGAATTGTAGTTTAAAAATTAGCTCAAAATCGGCAAGTTACGACAGCAGTAAAGAACGGACTTTCATTTTCGTTTGTCTATCAACTGTTTTGGTGTTAGTTTTGGCTATTGTATGCTAATATCATACATTTACGGCGTTTAAAAGAACAAAAAAGAGTTCACACGTATTTTTTACACCGATAAAAATCGTACATGATAATTTAATTTATCAATGGTAATTATTTTTTATCAATGACATAATAAATTATTAGCAAAGTAAAAAAACTTCCCGATAACTCATGGCCATGTAGCTTCCTTAAACGAAGCTATTCGCTCCTTATATTAATTTTTATAAACTATTTAATTTTTACTTATATAACAAAATATGAGTTATGATGCAATTTACGAAATGGAGTAAATAAATTAAGAAGAAATATAGACACCGCTGCACGGATTCATTCAAGTGCATGGCCTTAACATCCAAACGGGTAATTACCTAATGCATGGTGGCCACAAAATTTGTTTGGCCTGAGATAAGGATAATCTAGCCCGCTGGACGTGTGATTCCGAGTCCTACTATCCTACTACCCCTACTAAATCGTTATAATCGAGCAGCTCTGAGAGAATGCAGCGTTGTTTTACTGCGTGATCGATTACTATATTCATGGCGGACATACAGCTGTCTACCATAGATAGGGGGGTCTTATACGAATGTTAAACAAAATTTTACAAGAGGGATTAAATTCTTTTAGCGCAAAAACTAATATTTTAATGTTTTAGCTTATAGTTATTTGAAGGTGAGAAGCTCACCTTGTCAGATCGCTCGCTCATTCACTTTGTTTGATTTTTAATTAATTAACGAATATTTGAAAATACAGCACTATACATACTGAAATAAATTTATTTTGAAATAAATTTTACCTTAGAAAATTAAAATCATATTATCAGTATGATTATTTTCCATTTAATATTATTTTTCATTGTACGTTTCCAAATCATGTTGTAATCCAAATTTGTAAAACTTTGGAAACAAAATGATTAGTATTTTTTTTAAACTGTAAAAGAATTCATTTAACTTTACAATTTATCCATTTATTAATGAAATTATAATTTAGAATCGAGTACTTATGTTACATGATAATTTGCGTAACATACACGCGAATTCAAAATATTTAAACAAGATAGGTAATGCACTAAATCAGACATTCACGTACTCGTAATGTAAGTAAGTAAGTAAGTATTTATTTTATTGTAAAAAATAGATATTACAAAATATTAATACATCAGCATATTCAGTAAATAATTATTTAAAAAAATACAATGTTCTAATATATATATACATTCACAATCACACCGTCAATCACTAATTTCAGTCTCTTCAAA
>JAWWEQ010049795.1:0-12797 GCA_035583055.1 Torymus tubicola
AATATTCGCAGTGCTTCTCTCTCTAACACACGGTGTAAAATTTCGTATGTTAGAAAGGCACACTTTGTTTACTTTCTCCCTCAACGAGCGGAGGGTACAGTTTTCGGAAGACAACCACACGTAGGGCTCTCTACACTTGGTCAAGGCCAGTGTTTATTCTCTCTCTCTCTGTCTCTCTCACTCTGCTCGTCGCTCCGGTTCCTTCTCGCTCTCCGCACCTGTAACAACTTATAAATATTTGAATACGTATAATACACAAATACAGGCGACGGAAGAGAGAGTTTTTATAGAACTCTCTCTATTTTATAGAGAAATATTCGTCCGTCATAGAGCTTAACACGCAGTAATTTCTTCAATGACTTCTTGAAGTTCGTATTCTGTTGTTTTATGGGTGATATTCTAAGTTGCAACAAATCTCAATTGTCATGCGCTCCGAGTACGATGTACCACTCCGTAGATCCCTTTAGACGATGATGACGTAGGTGGCAGTGAAGTAACTCACTATAAGTACTAATATTCAGTCACTATTTCTCGGAACGTTGTTTGAGGTGGCTTTCTACTTATCCCTCTTAACCAATTATTCCTTTTTCATCCTGTAATAAAACTATGGGTTCAACGGTCACCGCATTTTGTCGCGGTGAATGTGGGCGCGAGAGCTTTTACTTCCATAATGGCCTTCAACTTACCTATGCTGATTTATCTGGTTTTATGACACTCAAACCCGAGAAGGAAATCATTGGAAATGCAATGCTCTGACATTGCTGTAAGATACTTCTACATAGAGAAAATCCTTTACATTATTTTTAATGTGGATCTTTTATGACGGTTATATTTTAGGTCCTGTTCGTGTTATTCACAGTCGATGTCGAAATTATTTGAGTTTTCCCGAGTTTATCAACTTAGCACTGAAATTTTCTACAAAATATATTGCGACGCAACAATGATTTAAATTCACAGCGAGTGAAGTGTAATCAACACAAATTTTATTAATTATTGTATTTTATTATTAGAAATATATTAGGGAAGATCACATTTTTTATTGGGTTTATAAATCGTTGTAGTCACTTCCTTAGGGTTGGAAGTAGATCTATTATGCAAAACATTTCATTAGCAACAAAACTAGCTAGATTTACACACGTTTGCGTGTTACACGGACTGCGCAGTGGCCTAGAGCAATTAGCGCGTGTCAGCGTAGCTCAGAGAATGCGCCCGATCGTACACCACGGTCTATTCCATTTTGTAGCTTAGGAAGTCTGTTCTTAATTTGAAGCTTAAAGGTTTTGTAGCTTAAGACTTATTCTTTCGAATTGTAACATTTATTTTCCAAAAAAAGTCAGTATGTATTAAAAGCACTAAGTTCCAGGGGATGAGTAGTACCGAAAGAGGGGCATACCCGAATTTGCCTTTAGTTACAATAGAATAAAAATTTTGAATGATGAAAACAAAATTTTAACCCAATTTGTAATTTTTTCCTGATGGTATTTACACTTATTCAAATAAAAAATTAATTTTTTTAATTTTTCCACTCAAAACTGTAATTTTTGACTTTAATTAACCGCGCAACTATTTTTTAATAAGTTTATAAATGTATTTTTTAATAGTTTATAAAATCACTTTATAATTGTTTTCGAAAGCTAAAAAAAATAGAGGGGAAAATGTCGTTATCTTTTAAAAAAATATTTTTAATTAATACATACTTCAAAAAACTGTTTGAAATCGGAATTGAAGATATTTTTAACCAGTTTGAGAACACTCTTTTTTCAAATGGCTAACAACAGTATTTGTGTTTCACTTAAATTTATTTTATTTATGATTAAACTATTATTCAAATTTCTATTCAAGCATTTTATTCAATGTAAATATGAAAATATAGTCAAATTACCTAGCTGATTTTATCCCATATTTTTGACGAAAAGAAAACAAATGTCTAGTGACTTTCTCAAATAATCTGAAATCATGTTTTGTATGAGGCTCTTTAAGAGGAGTAAAAGTAATAACACCTACATCTACATTCGGTTTTGGAATAAATGAACTTCCTGCAAAAGAAATAACGTGAGTGGTAAAAATGACGTTAAAATAGTTACGTGACCTACCTGGTATAATGAAACGTAACGTTGGAGTTGTCCAAGCTTGTGCCATTATAGACAATCTGCATCTTTGGTTTTCGGTTGACTTTGCAACGAGACGTTCTGCTACTTCCTTTTGAAAAGTTAGAGTCATTTGAACTCTGCCGTATGCCCATAATCCTCTTTTTAACGATATATTCTGTAACCATCTTATAATGAGAGCTGTCGATATACTAAAAGGCAAATTACCTACAACATGAATATTAGGGCATTTATCACACCACTCCCTTGCTTCTAGCGGATCAAATAATTTCTCCATATCAATATTCATTATATCATCAAAAATGAGAACCATTGTGCTATTAGTATGACAAGAAGCCTCTTTTAGCATTTGTAAAATTGGTTGAAATCTTTTATCTTTCTCTATTATAACTAACTTATTTGGAAACTTTTTCAAAATTGATCGCGTAATTGCTCCAGGACCAGGACCTACTTCCAAAATATGAGAATTACGTATCTTACCCATGCACTTCACTATTTTATCGGTTAATCTATCGTCCATTAAAAAATTTTGTGATAGTTGCTTAATAGCAGAAAGACGATATAATTTTATAATATCTTGAATAGTTGGAACCGGTGGTAATCTTATTAACGACATGACTTTCTTAACTTTTTGTAATGGATTAGTAATTAAACAAGCAGCAATAAAAAATAAAATATATATCTAGTTAGTTTTACTTATTTTTTCAGGTTCATTAAAATCATCTAAAAAACTCTCTTGTTTAATAGCCCATATAGTGTAAGAATAAATGGAAATAACACCAAAACTAAGAGCGGTTCCTAGCAATCGATTTTTTCGACGAATTCTCGTCCATTTATTAACTCTATCCAAGTTTTGTTTGTACACTCGTTCCATATATTCTTTTTCAATCAAGGTAAGTTTGTGACTTTCTTTTTCAATGTTAACCTTCGGCATCTGTTCTTCGTGATCCATTATCAAAAGCTAAAACAGTAAGATTACTAATTAATATCGGAAACATATTATTGAAGTGACAAGTATGTGATATGTATCTCCATTTAAATTTTACGTACGTGTTATAAACAATATTTTTTATATCAATATGTCTTAAGTTTGTGAAAATGTAGATTAATATATAATAGATCAGGTCAAATGTTTAAGACAAGAAATGAGTAGGTTTAGAGCAGCAGGCAGTGTCGACGTTATAGCACGTAAAACTACTGCCTGGAAGGACAGCGGAGGGTGGACTATTATTCACGGAAAATATGATATAAATTTCTAAAACTTTCACTTTTACCGTACAGTTTTTGAAGAGTATAAGTTTTATACAACTAATTTTAAAAGCAGACCCTTGACAAGGAAAACTAAAAAAACGGAAAGTATTTCGAATATCATTTTAGGCCTTCATTTTTTCTTACTAATCAGGAGAGTTTAGATGTAAAAATATGAAGAAAACCGAAATTCATGACTCTACAAATATTATTTTTATTATTGTTCATAAAACTTTCTACGAAAGTATAAAATAAGGCAAGTATAAGTTGCTTCTGTATGTCTTTCTCTTTCTGCCTCTCTCAATATCTATCAATCTTTATACCGATGACTTAATTCGAACTCCTCTTCACAACTGTGAACCTCTCTAGAACGAAATCTTATTTAAAATCAAATATGTTTTTATAACAATCAATACTGGTTAAACAATTCCTTAAACAAAACCTTAATGTTTGAAAGTGGTAACCATAAATTTCCATATCCAAATTTGTGATTTTTTAAAATGTATATTTGCATTGTTCAATTCAAATCAAACAAGAGCAAGTTGTGAAATCAATAATCGATAGTCAAGTAAACAAGCATAAATGTGTGTTAGCGTGCGTCGATAAAATCGCATGGTATGAGAGCGGAAGGTCAGAGAGCGCTCGCGCGGGAAGTCAGCCTTGTCGTCGAAGGCTAAAGGGTGGACGCAATAAAGTTCATGTGACTCGTTTGAAATAACGAAACTGTTTTATTTAAACGACCCTTTCCTCACGATCCTGCCCTCTGCGTTGTGATGCGCAGAGCACACTCAGAAAAATACGTTCGCACGAGTCAAGTAACGTGAAGTTAAAGTAAAATCATTAACAATCAGAAGTGGGATTGAGACGCCTTCATCCGCCATTCCGAATCATCGCTGGACGAGCTGAACTTTCGTCTAAGAGAGGAGTATCATCGAAGGAAAAGAGATCTCGGGAAGCGAACGCAAAGCGAAATGACGAGCAACGGAGCTGACGGCGTTTCTTCACGAGCGAGACAAGTTACATCGAGAAACTCCCCGACAACAGAAAGGGGATGAGTTATGAAACCGTGGTTGACGACGGAGCAAATAGAGTCGGAGATAATGCACTCAAGTACCTTGAAACAGCTGCAGTTAACCAACGGAGGCAAGAGCGATCAGCGCATACGCCAATACCGAGAAATGAGAATGTACGTGCGAGAGCACCATCGAATTCAGATGAACTCAACCGGCAAGAGCCTAATGCTAATCAATTACCAGGAATACCAGGTATGGAAAATTAATTTGAGAACCGAAACTGTAGAAGCCGCTCTTCAATGTCATTACCCGGTTCGCGGAATCTACATCGACGAATGATGCCACCATTACTAAGAAATGGTCAACGCCCAGTAACGCCGACAGAGGGAGCCAATGATCTCGAATGGGAGAACGAGTTCGGGCGAGAAGATTTTTTACGCAGAAGGGGAAATCACGAACAGCAACAAACTATTTTTCCCGGAAATAACCAACAAGCAGACGCGTCGGCGGCCAACGCAAATCAGCCTGCTGCACACGGAGAGCAACCGCCCTTAGCAGATTTAATGGCTATGATTTTGATTCAAAATGAAGAACGCGACAAGCGCTCACAACGCAAAGACGAAATGCTAGAACGACTTTTCACGCAAGTTATGGGGAATCAACAGAACGCGAACACGACAGCAAACCAACCATCAGCTTTTCATATCGTGCCAGATTTGAGCAAAGACATTCGAACGTTCAACGGCGAAGAAGGAAATACGGCGGCTAAAGAATGGCTTCGTGGAATTGTTAATCGCCAACGATTGCATCATTGGCCGGAAGCGTACGCGCTCGAAACCGCGCGATCGTATTTGCGAGGTGGCGCTCGACACTGGTTATTGAGGAGACCGGACGTGTCAACATGGCGCGAATTCGACATAGGTTTTACGAAGACATTTATTGGAGAAGATAGCCTTAACGAGTTATGGAATCGAATGTCCAATCGAATGCAGTTAAAAGGAGAAAATATAAATACGAATTTTCACGAAAAGTTGAAATTGTGTGGCGAAGTCGGTATGCATTTTGAAGATTGTCGAGAGCAAATCTTAATAGGCTTATAGTCGAAAGAAATACGTAATAATGTAGCGCCTCGAAATGACGATGATGACGATGATTTGCTTCACGATCTTTTGAAACAACAGCGAATAATTGAACAGAGCTACGAGAAACGCTTTACATGAACTGACCCTGCAAATAATACTAGACGTCCGTCGGTAACGAGGAAACCTGTTAAGAGCGATACGAGGCTAACCGAGAGAGGCAACGAAAAGCCCGTACAGAGCGAACTCGCGAGCAGACGAAGCTCCTGCGCGCAACGAAAAAGGTGAGCCGAAATGTTTTTCTTGCAACCGATATGGTCACATTTCAAAAGATTGCCCGGACAAAGTTGCAGGAAAACAACACAACTCTCTCAACAACGTAGTGAAGAAGGAACGGAGCGATGAGAACAAATCTGGAACTGTGAGGACTGTGGAAGGAACAGCGACGCATTCGGCAAGTAAATATTCCAAAGAGGCAACATTGGAAGGTCACGTTGTCAAGGCATTCGTCGACGCAGGCAGTTCGGAGTGCACAGTCACCGCTACAACAGTTCTCACGTACGGACTACCAGTGGTAAGGGAGCCAATACTTTTGAGGAGCTTTGGTGCACAGGAGTTCAAGGTAAATTCTTTAGGTTATGTGCGAAGTCGACTTATTGTAGACGATGTTAAAGTGGATGAAGTACCAGTGCGTGTCGTTCCTGATGATTGTCAACCAGTCGCAATGATTATAGGTAGATCATTTACAGAACAACCACATGTAAGATATATAAAAGAAAAAGACAGTTTAAGCTTTGAATACGTACACGATGATATTATGAATGTAGAAGTAAATGTGACGGACGCTATCACAGTGTCTAAAGATGTAGAATTGCCTCCCGGCACTATGAATTTTATATCTGTACACGATTCTAAGAGTGACTATTCATTACCTATGCTTAATTTTAGCGGAACTACGGCCAAGCTGTCTGGTGAAGAAAACATACATGAAGCGGATGAGTTAATGAGTGTCCCGTCAATCCTATCCACAAAGAGATCCATGACTACGGAGTCTGACATCAAAGTTGGCGAAAATCAACCCACAGAGGCGAAAGAGAAACTTTTACGGATTCTCAATGAGTACCGAGATTGCATCGCCATGGCAATTGAGGAAATCGGATGTAATGGACTATGTAGAGATGGAAATAAAGGAAATACCCGGAAGTAAGCCCGTAGCAAGAAAGCCCTATTCAGCGAGCAATACGGAGAGGGAAAAATCAAGGCTATTGTGGACAAATGGAAAAGGTGAGAATCGTGACAGAGATAGCCTACGCTAGCCCAGTACTGTTGGTTAAACGAAAAACAGGGCCGGATAGACTAGTTGTGGACTATCGCCCATTAAATCGATAGACGGAGAAAATTAACTTTTCACTGCCAAATATGAATGAACATATGATCTTGTTGCGAGACAGCAACTTTTTTATTGTATTCGACTTGGAGCACGACTACCTACAAATGCCGCTAGCCAAAGAAGCCCGGGAGAAAACGGCGTTTATCACACCAGACGACACAGGAAAATTTACACGTATGATATTCGGGCTCACTAACGCACCATTCTACTTCTCCAAATTGATGAAGAAAACATTGCAGCCTTTACGTAAGCACACAGTACTCTTTTACTTGGACGATGTGCTTATTACAGCAAATCACTGGAAGGACTTACTAGAACGTCTAATATTAGTCTTTGATGAGCTACGCAAAGCGCGTTTAACAGTCAAGTTAGAAAAATGTGAGTTTCTACAAGAAAAAGTGTCATACCTTGGAATGGAGATTTCAGCACGAGGTGTTGAGCCTGGATGGCGCAAAGGTCAGGTGATAGAGAACTATCCACCTCCTACGAATGTGCATCAATTACGCCGATTTTTGGGGCTACTCAGCTTTTTCAGGCGATTCGTACCAGAATTTGCTAGAAAAGCACAGCCATTGTACGATTTATTAAAGTCTGACATACGTTATCAATGGATGGCTGTAGAGAAAAATGCATTTGTAACCTTGAAAAAAGCTCTGACGACGAGACCAATTCTCCAACTGTACGATCCGGCGAGGGAAGCAGAGCTTCATACAGACACTTCTGCTGCAGGACTAACGGCAATGCTACTTCAGCGTGGGAATGATAAAAAGTTTCATCTTGTCTATCCTATCAATAGAAGTACGAGCCCTGCTGAGAAAAATTACCACTCAAGTAAATTAGAGATGTGGGGAATAATATAGGCAGTGACAAGGTTACGCAATTTTTTAATTAATATAAAATTTACAATCATCACGGATTGTCAGGCGCTCATCTACGTGAATGTTAACCGAACCAAGAATCCACAGTTTGTTCGATGGCAAAACTTACTAAGTGAGTACGACTGCGTGATACGACATCGAGCAGGTGAGAAGATGGCCCATGTCGAAGCTCTGAGTCGTGTACCTCACCCAATAGAAGAAACCGCCCCAAGCAACGGGACGATGTTTTCGATAATGAATGAAATAGACGAGGTCCAACTGTATCAAATCTCGGACGAGCAGGTCCAAAGGAAAATAAAAATTCTGCAGAAAAATGAAAAGAAATTTCGTGAGAAGATTTGGGGCACCAGAAAGGATAATCACAGATAGAGGTACATGTTTTACATCCAATAAATTTGCGGAATTTTGTAAGGGTCATTGGATCCACCACACCCTAAACTCTCCACATCATGCCCAAGCTAATGGACAAGTGGAACGCGTCAATCGCAGGATGGTCAAGATTGGGACAATTGACTTCAGGATATTGCGGTAAGCCTCAATAACTCGTACAATAAAACTACGAATAGGACACCCTTCAAACTGTTGTACGGATACTCGCATCGCGCCGAAAAAGGCCCAGCTAGGATATTTATGGAGGAGGAAGAGTCACGAAAGTATCGTTGCCCAGAAATTTTACAAGTAGCCGTAGGCGCTGAGATTATAGCCAATCAAGAAAGGTACAAGGCTCATTATGATAAGAGTCGCTATCGCAATGTATTCTATGATATAGGAGATATAGTGTACGTGAAAACTGCACCAGTGGCTACGGGAGATAGCACTAAGTTACAGGTCAAATACGGAGGACCGCTAGTGATTTATAAAGTACTACCTCACGATACCTACGGGGTGATGGATCTACAGAAGGACGGACGACGGACGGACGACGGAGCTACGCAACTACCGCGCACGTGTCGCAGCTCAAGCAGCGGAAGCCTTGCGCTGAAGATGAACCGTTCAACGAACAGAGCAACAGCAATCTGTCAGAAACAGACGAGACTGATGAGCAGGAGCCATTACTCATCGCAGATTTAGATAACCACACATTGGCGAACAATGAAGAGAGTATCAATGGGGAAAATCAGCCGACCGTTTCCGATGAAGCTCAAGCGGTGAACATTAAGGATGCAGAAGAAGAGAAGAATTGCGAAGAAGAAGGTGCAAGACGATCAAGTCGTCCGAAGAAATTACCATCAAGATTAAAAGACTTTTATGTATAAAATATGCGCGATAATGTTAATGTTCCGATTAAATGTACGAGGTTCTTATCAGTATTGTCATGTTAAGCTTGACAAATAAGGTGATGTGTGAAGCATGAGAGTTGAGATGACTGGAAGGATGAGTGACCGGATCTATAATAAGATATAGAGTTCTTTATAAGTTTAGATTTAAAATCAGAGCACGCGAATACCTTAATTAAAAAGATAACTTTTGTTTTGTTTCTTGCATAATCATGGCGACAACAATATTTTTTAATGTAGTCCAAATAGTTTACTTTTGATAGTTTTTGTAGTAACTCGAGGATGAGTCACGATTGTAGAATGGCCGAGCGTGCGTCGATAAAATCGCCTGGTATGAGAACGGAGGGTGAGAGAGCGCTCGCGCGAGAAGTCAGTCTTGTCCTCTCCTCTCTTCCAGCGACCTCGCTAACGCTTTAAGCGAACCTCCACTTTCAAATTACACCTTCATCTTCAGCAGTATTTCGTCAGATGAAGTTACAGCAGCCATCAATAATTCATCATCTAATGCCGTAGGTATTGACGATATTTCAATACCTATGCTTAAACTTCTTCTCCCTGCCCTACTGAACCCTCTTACTACACTTTTCAACCAGTCTCTCTTGCATTGCACATTTCCTGATCAGTGGAAGCGCTCGCTTCTTTATCCTCTTGCAAAACAGTCCGCTCTTCATTCTCCTTTAGATACTCGACCCATTGCCAACCTCTGCGAAACCTCAAAGGCACTCAAACGGCTGGTGCACAATCAGCTCACCAACTTTCTCGATCAAAACCAACTGCTTGATCAGCGCCAAGCCGGATTTCGCAGAGGCCATAGCACTCAAACGGCTCTTCTCGGTGTTCTTGACGACGTCCAACAAGCCATTAATGATCGAAAAATCACTGGTCTTGTTCTGTTCGACTTCTCTAAGGCCTTTGACACTGTGCCTCACGATCTCTTGTTACGCAAACTTCGTGGCATTGGGTGCTCTCCTGAAGTAGTTAGTTGGTTCTACTCATATCTGAGTGGGCAGCACCAAGCAGTTCGCGATGATAGTGACAATATCTCAGCGTGGACTCAGGTGACGACTGGAGTTCCTCAAGGTAGTGTACTAGGCCCCTTACTCTTCTCAATCTGCATCAACGATTTGCCTAGCTGCCTTGAGCACTCGAAACATATGATCTTCGCTGACGATACGCAAATCTACCACTCATTCTTCCCCAGCGATCTGAATGAAGGTATCGCAGCACTTAGTCGCGATGCTACTGCTATTGCTGACTGGGCAGCCGCCAATGGGCTGAACTTAAATATTGCCAAAACAAAGGTCATCATCCTTGGCAGCCAATATTATACCTTTCAGCTAGACCTCAACTCCATCTCGAAAATCTCAGTTGCGGGCCGCGATCTTCCCTACGAGCTCCAGGTTAAAAGTCTTGGGGTGTTAATCACTCCGTCTCTCAATTGGAGCAATCATAGAAATCAGTGTCTACGCAGAATCCACCGATCGTTATATACCATAAAGCACTTCAAACACGCTCTTACGAGAAGTCTACGTCAAAATTTGGTGGAGAGTCTGGTAATCCCGCACTTCGATTACGCCTGTGTGGTATACCACAACCTTGACGACACGCGTGAGCTCAAACTCAAGCGTGCACTGTACGCCTGCATACACTTCATTTATGGCAACATTCCGCGGTGTGCGCATATTACACAATATCGCCTCGAACTTGGTTGGCTCTCCCCAAAAAGTCGGCGGGATTACTTCGCTGATTCGCTAAGCTTCAATATCATCTCCCACTGTTCACCATCTTATCCTGCTGACAAGTTCATCCTCATCAATACCGATATCACCATCAGATCCTCCAATCGTCTTTCCACTCGTTCTCTCTTTTTCCGCACCCCCCCCCCCCCCGCACAGAGTCCTCCTTCGTCATCCTTGCCTCTAACATTATCAACTCTCTTCCACCTACTCCCTTTTCTCCTCTCTTTCTCAATAGCTTTAAATCCTCATTATTCTCTTTCCTTCTTGAGAGGGATCGGAGAGACTGGCAATCTCGAATTGTCTCGGAGGGTCTCACCAACCTTTACAATCCTGTTGCGTGAAGTTTTGCGTGCACTGCGTTGCGACACTTGAACCTAGAGTTCTGGTCACTGCATTATATTGTATTTTTGCGTTGCATTCTTGTATTTCTTTTTATCGTACTTTACCTCATTCTATGCGTCCGGTCTGTACCATCCTGTATTACTCACGATCACTTGCTCATTATCATGTATATTTAGCTTTAAGAATAGTCTTCATGTAATGTTCTCTCACCGATTGCGCTTTCTCACCTTTGTACAAGCATCCGGCTTAAATCTATCCTTACTAAATTATATTTGCATCTTTGTTTCACCTCTATTATTATTTTGTATCATTGATTTTGTAATTTAGTGACAGATTGGGTTATACCAAGTGGCCAAATAGAGAATCTCAGTCTCTCTCTCTCTCTCTGTCTCTCTCTCTTCCTCTCTATTTCTCTCGAGTAACACCTCTCTAAAAATTGAAAAAATTTTGTATAGCTATTCAAGAAATAGTATGTTGTTAACAATTAATAATATTTTTATTATAAAACTTTCTACAAAAGTATATGTTACGTGACAAAACTTTCAAAATTTTTAAACGTTTCAATGAATTATATCAATATAACGATAATATAAATTTCCGCGTGAAAGCAGTTACCTTTATAAATACAAGGAAAGGAATGGTAGCTAGCCATAGTCCAAATCTCAAGGCCATATATGTAAGCATTCTTTTCCTTGATCGAGCAACGAAATATAACACCCTCTTCAATAATTTGATGGGGGAGATGAACGCGTGACAAATACTGAAGTGCTGACCGGGCGGCAACAACGAGCCTTTGCGAAGATAAGGAGTGACCGGCGCTGCCACGGCAAAGCGAGGGCAGCACGACCTGGGCCTACACAAAGCTAGCGCATTTATCGGCTCCAATCTGAATGAGGAGTGCGAGAGAGAAAGATAGGGAATGTAGAGTGGAGAAAGCTCGCGCGCGCCTGCTCGAAGCCCCGGGGAGTAGTGCAGTGTCGACTTTGAAAAAGTGCATATAAAAAAAAACTTGAAGTAAAAAGTAAAAGAAAAAAAGCTAAGCACTCCACGTGGCTAAAAGTTGGAACTTCAATATCAATAAAATTAGTTTGATCAACAAAAGACAGGAAAATAACGGAAAAATCAGGAACTGGCCCACATTTAAATAATCAATTAACCATTATAAAGGAACCATGAACACCCAAGTAGGATAACAAAAATATCAACCATTGAGATAATTCTCCACTTGGACTTTGAGTTCCCAATAGTCACCTAAAAGAAAAGTAAGTGTCATTAATTAAAATCAATTCCATCAATTTTTACATACATATTTATCATTTTTTTTCACATGCAATTTTAATCAGAGCAGGCACGCGTAATCCCTAATTCTTGTTACTAACAAACAATAAAAAAGAAATATTAACACTTAGCATGACGTAAAAGAAAAAAAAAGAATATATATTAAAATATTATTCGGACTATTCTCCACATCAGTTTATCACATTGTATTAAAAAAGATATACTACCTTTTTCATAAATAATCAATTACATACATTTAGATTAAAATTTATAATAAATTAATATGTTTTTTTTATATAACAAAGATATATATAAATGTAAATATATATGGCTCGTTCCAATACTTTTTTAAAAAAGCTGTGGGGGCGTATTTTTTTATTTGGCCCAAATTAAAATATGTTATTATACTACTAAAAATAAGATTGCCTGTCAATTTTCAGCTCTT
>JAWWEQ010049796.1:0-12789 GCA_035583055.1 Torymus tubicola
TTTTTTTACCTATTTAATGTTCGAATAATGTGGAAAAAAGCGTTTCACCGGGAGCTAATAACTAGACAAGAAAAGTTTATGGCCAAGTCTAAAATAAATAGTCAGTTATTGGGTAAAAAATGTTTTGGATTTCCACCAGGGATGTGTCATTTTTTATATGCGTGTATTTGAGCATATGCTCGGAGAGAAATCCTAGAGTAAATTTTAAAATTACGCACGCGCAAAGACGTGTTGGCACAGTGGTAAGACTGCGGCTTCCGAATCGGCGGGTTGGGGTTCGATTCCCACACCGGGCTCCCGTGTATATTTCAAATAGAGTCGGTAAGGTAGAAAACAAAAAAAATTATTTTTAAATAATGAATTTCAAATTTACTTTCTAAAGTAGTAAAAATTCCTAATTGAAATTAAAAAATTTACTATACTGCGAATATGTCCAGCGGTACTATAGCAAAGTAGTAATTATTCCTACATAAATTTTAAAATTTCCTCTAGGATTTTTCTCCGTGTACGTCTATTTGTATTGGCTATCAGTACCTGTCTGATTAAATTTGATATTTTTTCTCTTTATCAAAAAATTACAGTATTGAACAAAAAACAATTAAAAATATTTTTTTCTTAAAAAGTATTTTTTTCCGTAAAACCTAAAACTTATTTATTTTTTCCATTTATATCTAAATATCATGTAGAGTAAAAGAGGATTTTAAATTTAGCACAATAACATGTAAAACCGCTGCCAATTCATTGGCCCTTAGCTTCCTCAATCTAATTTATCGATTCCTTTTATTAAATGGCAATTCAGAAAAAAAAATTTCCAAGAAAAAAATAGGAAATATTTTCCATAAATAATTTAACACTTAATAGGTGTAAAATGCACTTTTAAAATTTTCGGTTCTATGAAAGAAGAATTTTATGGAAAATTTTATGGAAAATTTTATGGAAAATATTAACTGGTAATGGTTTCATGGCTATTCATTGCTGTTCCATTTGTAATTTATTTTTTTGTTATTTTAATTCTCGTATAAGTGTTGACAATTGAAAACAATCGCAAGCGAGTAAGAGAATTTTTCTCCCGTAGTTGGTGGACATACAAATTATTTCTTTTTTCAATTTTTCAATTTTTACATTTTTACATTTTTGTTAATAACAAAAGAACCGTGATAGCTACAAAATTTTTCTTTTTGGAAAATAGAAAATGTATTTCAAAACTGTATTTTAAAATTGTTGATCGCTTATCTAGATATAATTTTAGTAAAATCGTAAAACTATCTGTCAAGTTCTCTATGAAAAAATAATTTCTCAAAAATGATAAAATGATTAGTGATAACCCTAAATTTAGATTTCAAGTTCAGATGGATTTGGTCATATATAAGATACTAAAACTACCTGTTTAAAAATATATCTTTTTTCTTTCATAGAACCGAAAATTTTAAAAGTGCATTTTACACCTATTAAGTGTTAAACCTTTTTGAATAATAAATGGTAGCTATAAAAAAGAAAAAAGATATATTTTAATCAAATAGTTTATAGTTTTCTTTTCAATAAAATAAATACTTTTTATAAGATTAGACTCCTACAGCTTTAAACAACGACAACTTTTTTATAATTAAGATGGACTAAATTGCTTTAATTTTTATTCTTTTTAATATCGTAATTCCTACATTTGGTATATTATCTTAAAATAAAATTATAATGAAATATTATTTCTAAGTGAATAAATGTTAATTTTTTAAATTATTATGTGTATAAACCAATTTTAAGTATCAAAATTATGTCTATCTTGTTATGAAGATATAAGACAATAGATTGTGTAATTACTATAATATAAAATATAATGATTATAGTAAATTATACAGTGAAGCAGGCTGTAGCTTAAGTATGTTATTTCAATTTTTATAATTTTTAAATTATGTTACACCCACATGGTCTCTGAAGATGGTATAACCATAAAGTGTGTTGATAGGAATTGGGACATATATATAGTTAAAATAATGTTATTGAGATTACATAGAAAAATAAATTAGGATGCAATGTTAGTTACTAAAAGCAAGCATTAGAACTGTTTTGACAACTAATAACATGATTCGTAAAACATACAAGACTGAATAGGTTATATGAAAATTATAGCTATAATAGACATCTAATTATTATATTCATTAAAAACAGTGAATTTTTTGTACATCTTTATGTAACTTTAGAAACTTACTTTTAAAAACAAATTTTTATATATTATAAAACTATTGTTTATGAACTAATTCACTAATTAAGAAAACAACACATGATATTTCAAGATGTCATGTGGAGTCTTTACAGGTATAAAATATATACTCCCTACTTGCACAGTTGTATAATACAGGTATATTACTGTGCGAGTAGAGAAGTGAAATAAATAAAACTTTTCACTTTTAATATAATGAAGTCAGAACATAGACATAATAATGAAAAGTAAGCATAAGTATTCGATGATTCAAAATACAAGATTGTAAAATGAATTAAAAATAAATTTCTACAAGTTTGTTTCGAAAGTAAAATATTCTTGGACTTATAAGTATGACAATTAAAAAAAGTATTTCATCATTTTATTAAACTGATGCTTTAACATTTAAACTGCCCGGCTTGACAAATTTCAATCTTCTTAAAAAGTCCCTAATTATTATATTTCATTTGTATCTTTTCGACAGTCTCATTTGTATCTTTCCGACAACTTCAAACTTTTTACCAAAGTGCCTTATTAATTTTTTTTTAGTTAATATATGAACTAGCGAAAAATACCTTGCTCGCTGACGCTCACTCGGTTAGAATTCGAAATTGAAACGTTATTAATTGAAAATTTAAAAAAATATTAAATTTATAAATCTAATTATATAAATATTAAAATATATTTTTTTAATCGCAATAAGTATACTTAAAAAAATTATATTAAAATCCATTTATTCATAGAAACATAAAAATAAATAATTATAATTGGAAAATTCTGTGCTTTGGGCACATTGTGTTCGAAATTAATCTGACACAACTGTTTTTGTTTTTTATTAAATAAAGTAATACGGACACTCTATGTTTAAAAAATGTATTGAATATATTTAAGTTTACACAAAATTAAAAAAAAATAACTTACAATTATTGCGCGTGTATATATTTAGCAGTGTGAGGTATATATGTTCAGCGCTGCTCGACGACTGACGAAGTTGAAGACTTCTTGTCAACACCTTGGTGGACGCTTTGCAGAGATGATTCGCCTATTTACTATATTTTAGTTCACTTCAGTTACTTTCATTGGTCAAAATGATGAGTGGGGTAAATAGAGATGATGGGGGGAGAAAATTTTCCCAAAGAGAAAGTTTCTCTAATTTATAGTTAAAACGGACTTAACCATCAAGGCAAAAAACGGCGGGCCGCTTACCTCCATAAACATCACATGTCGTCCGCATGCTTTCGGAAAATTACTAATCCGCGTACACGTTCAGGTGACATGTCGATTACAAAAAAGGGCTCAAACAGGCACGTCTTAAAAATTATGGGAAATACCAGTTTGGCCTTTAGTCTTAATAACTTTTTATTGTGGTCGAGGTAGTGGGAATTTTATCTGGACCGCTTCGTATTTCTCGGCGTACATACATCTTATTTTCTATGTTGTACATACAATACAATATAAGTAAAAATAGCTTACAAAATATTATTTGATTAAATTAAAATATTGACGTTAACTTATAAATATAGTATTATGACGGAACATACTCCCCCCGTTGAGAGGATTACGATCAACTCGTTACATTTTGTCTCATTATTATTTACTACATTTTTATTCTTTATCGGCAGTATCGCTAATTTTTTAACGCATCGCTTTAATTCATTAGTCGATGTTTTCACAGTTACTGCTCTGATGATCTCGTCGACTCCTGAATGAATCTTGGTGACTCTTCCCAATGCCCATTGCATTGATGACAGATTGTCTTCTTTTAGCAATAGTATCGTGTTTTCCTTGATAGTGCGTTCGCCTTTTGTTCATTTATGCCGAACATTTAGCTGGTTGATGTATTCTATATGCCATCTAGACCAGAATTTTTGGCGAACATCTTGAATAAGCTGCCATTGAGATAATCTATTTGATGGAATTGTTTGGAAATTTTGTTCAGGTAGGCTCGTTGTGGAATCGCCAAGTAGGAAATGACTAGGAGTGAGGATAGAAGGATCGTTTGGGTCACTAGATATAGGTGTCAATGGACGTGAGTTTTTCCAACTCCTACCTGTACATCTGATTAAGTGGTATACGTTGGATCTACTTTTTACCACGTTCATTAATTCTAGTATTGAGGACATCCGCGAAATTATTGTCACGGTTGACCAGCAGCATCCTCCAGCCTGGATTAAGTTTAACATTTCGTGTAGCGGTACACATACTACCTATTTCAGGGCTGGTCGGCGTAAATTGGGACGCCACCGTTTCCAGCGAGGATCTTGACATCAACATTAGCAAATTTTATGCAGTATTGAATGTCGTCATCAGCACTAATGTACCTGTCTCTGTAACATTAAATAGTAGCATTCCCCCTTGGTACAACAGGGCCCGGATGGAATTCCAGCCTGTTTCATCAAGGAATGCTGTGGACCGCTGGTCAAACTTTATAGCGACTCGCTGACAACGGGGCAGTTGCCCACAGCCTGGAAGCATACTTACATTCTCCACAAATTCGGCGATAGACACAATGTTACGAATTATAGGCCCATCTCTATTCTTTCTACGTTCGCTAAAATGCTAGATTGTATTATATCGCGCAAGTTAACAGAATTCCTGTGATTACACATAGCGCGCCAGCAGCATGGCTTTATCAAGGGAAGATCAACAGTTACCAATCTGTTATTGTCTAATAACTTTGTCATGGCCTTCTTAGAAAATCATACGTAAGTTGATGTCATTTATATTGGTGGAGGGTTTTTGTCGGGGTAGCGTGGTGGGGGAGTGAGCGCGCATGGGGCCTTGAGCTAGGGAGGTGGGAGGTTGGAGGCGAGCGGTGGGATTGCGGATTTTTGCAAATTTTTGGAAAAAAGAGAGAAGTTTGTGTGTGTGGAGGTCGAGTGGGTGGTGATGGAGGGGTGTAGTGAATTTTTGCAAATTTTTGCAAAGTGTGTGAGGAGAGTAGGAAGGTGGTGGTGAGAGGGTGAAGGTGTTGGTGAGTGGGTGGAGGGATGGTGTTGCGAAATTTGTCATTTAGAGAGTACGTACGCGTGGAGGTAGGTGGGAGGTAATGTACGGCAGTGAACCGTGTTTATTTGGGGCAATGTGGGAGGTAGAGTGAGAAGGGACGAGTGTATAGAGAAAGCGTGATTTTCTCAGAGTTAATGAGTATATTTGGAAATTGTCACGTAGGGTAATAAATTTGGAGGTTTATGAGACAAGTATCGGGGCAAGTAGGAAAAAATGTACACGTGTAAGAAGGTTGGAAGAAATTTGGAAAGGAAGCTATATGAGTCCTAAAGATTTAAATTTATGGGGAAGAGCACGTGGAGTATTGTGGAGGGGAAATTATTTTTGGACAAGTGTGGAAGGCTTTTGAAATGAGAACGAAGAAAATTTAGAAAATTTTGTTTTTTTTTTATTGAAGTGAAAATCGGACAAGTTTATATGTACATGATAGTATCTTAATATATAGAATAAGAGTACATATTTTATTTTTACAAACATAAACTTATAGATACAGATATATTTACGTGCAATGTTTTCTTGATGTTTTGAAATTGTTCGTTGTGTGATTAAAGTAAATGTTTTTTGTGAATTTAAATTTAAAATATCTACATTTTCGTATGAATAATTTTCTATAATTTCGTAATAGAATAATTCAACACATAGAGAGGTTAGCTCGTAGAACGCCACTTGAAAATAATGATTGACGAATACTGCATCGGTATTAATGTCGAACTTTTTCTTTACGTTTTCTGTAATTTCATTGATGTTTTCTACCAAAATATTTCTAATAACAACACTTAAATTAGTTTTGTCCAAGTTAGGTTTATTTGCGAGTATGTTTTCAATTTCTTGATTTCTGCATTTGCGTAGTCTTTCTGAAATAGTCTTTCTGAAACCTTCGACAGAGGTTTTTGTCAATTCGCTGAGAGTTAAATATTTTCACCATGTCTTTACGAGTAAACCTCTTAAGAAAAGAGGTGTGGCTGGTAACGTGAGTGATTTTCTGGCATGGAATGGTTAGCCTACATTTGTTTTCCTTCTTTTTGTGTTTGTGCTGGCATAGCTGGCGCTAGTGCCAGTATAGTTATATTACAAACATTATATCATAACGTATTTTAAAAATGAAGTACATAATGTTTCAAGGTTAAATAATTACATAAAAGAAGACACGTACATGAGTTTATACATAAAATTATAAAATACTTAAGGTTATACGTTAAAAAAAATTGTTTTTTTTTCTTACATATAAATTTTGTTTACACTGAAGAATTCTGGATTTTAAGGTCCGCAATTGCTCTTCTTATATTTTCTAGCTGAATATTTTCATGTTGTTATCTGGTTCGTCTCTTATTTCGCCGACCTAAGAGATTGCATTTCCCATTTACGACACTATTGACGTAATTTGATATGTTCTCAGAGAGCCTTTTATGGACTTGAATTCGGCTAGCGTTCGGGCTTTTTGGACGATATCGTGCAACGTTATACCTAACCCAACCCAACCCAACCCAACCCAACACAACCCAACCCAAACCCAACCCAACCCTCATCTGATGGTGCGTTACCCGGGAAATTATTTTTTGTGTTGGTAATATTCATACTTATATTATCTATTACCTCAGGCACGAAGTGTGAAAATTCGACGTTTCCTAAAGTCTCTGTTATAATGTGTGATATCTTAAGAGTATTCTTTAGGGGTGTTATAGTCGGGTTGTAGCTGTCTATTTTACGAAGAGGAGTAAGGAGGGCGTCGGCTGTGTGTACCGAGCATTCTGAATCCAATTGAAGGACACCTGTACGTGATAGTGACGAGGAGTAGCGACCACTATGTCGACATTGTATGAACACATACTCGGGGGAGAGAGTTGAACACGCCCACGAGTTTGTTGCATGGAGATGCACCCAATAAGTCTGTTGTAATTGTATTAGTTTAACGTTACAGGAAGTCGGATTGATAAGAGCGTGAGCTGTAATTGCCCTAACTTCGCAATGAGCTTTTTCGTTTATCTGTCGTACGGGCTTAGGTTCTTTACGGTTTTGCAGTCCTTTAAAGTGTGTGAATTTATAAGAATGTACGTATGGGTCCGATTGTCGACGGCCAAGTATGGATGTCCCGGCGATATATGTGCGAAAGTATTTACCTAGTTCCCTAATTGTTGTTTTACCGGTCGTGATGTAATTTTGTATAAAGTGTACTTTTGCAGGTCGACTAACGGTACTAATATGCGGTAAACTAAATAGAATTTTGTGAAAATAGTTTGCACTTCTGCAATATCGAATAGTTCCATTAGTGAATCAGAATCTGACAGGGGGAATGTAACGTCTTGAAGGGTGTTGTGAGCGGTGATAGTCGAGTTTCAAATAATCTCTGACAACACTAAACGCGGATGAATTACTCCGCGGGTGACGAATAAGATTGCATTTGCAATTATTTGTATATTTCGCGCATGTTGAACGGCGTATTCAGATAAAGCCGTTAGTGCGACATATGCGATTTCCGAAAGGTGAATCAAGAAAATTTCTTTTTCTAATGAATGAATTTTTTTTATGTGTTTACGTAATTTTATTATTTTTGTAGATTAAGTTGTAATTCCACTATTTCTGTTTGAGTGGCTAGAAGACTAGCTAACTTTCTCGACTCGTTGGTCGAAAGTTCTACTAAGTTTTCAATTTCGGCTACATTGTCCTCATCGAGGGTCCCGAATAGTATACGGCTTATACGACCTATAAATGGTAATACCGATCTCTGTTTACGTTCTGTAGGGGACGAATTGTGGCTATGAATCAGGCTTACTAGCTCTGCGGTAGCCAACGAATTTTCTTCTAGCTACTATAGCGTATCCTGTGCTAGTTCACACATGCCGGATATTAATTTACATGTGTTATTAATAATTTTCCAGGTCTTCTTGTTCTATGAAAAATGGTTGAAGTTTTATTTTCTGGATAATGTTCCATTGAGTGTTAGATGTAGTTAGGTTTCCAATGTTTTCAAATATAAAGCCGGAAGAATCGTTGAGCAACGTTATGTGTTGAGCTAATATTACGTAACTTGTAGTCAGGGCCTGTACGACGACGTATATGTTAGTGAGCGTACGTGTAGTTCAATCGAATTTTATTTATTCTTAACTCTCGCTTTTTTTTGCCGCGTCCGTGAGCCGCAAAAAAAATAAAAATAAAAAAATGAATATACTTTAGGTTTTTTTAAGCTATTTTGAGAACTACGCTTCACCGGCTTTTACTAAGGCTGCTCGTTTGATCTTGTCGACGTGAACTACCGTTACGACGCTTCCGTTATGGATATGCACGTAATGTGTCTGGTAGTTTATTTTTGTTATTTCATAGGGTCCTTCGTATTCAATGCTGAATTTCCCTTTCTTAGGTTCTTTAAGTAGGTATACTAGTTCGCCTTCTCGAAAGTGTTTGGTATTGAGCTTTCGATCGTAATAGTATTTTGAACAGTATTTTGCCTGTACCGCATTCATCGCTGCTATTGTTCGTAGCTGCGTTAGGTGAGACGTCATGTCGCCGACGTAGTCGTTATACGAAACGAATTGTTCCTTCGATGGGAATCTTGATGGTGTTCGAGCTTTTATTTCAAATAGTAGTTCATGAGGCGAAAAATTAGTGATCTCGTGTTCTGTGCAATTATATGCATGCTGGTAAATAGCCGTCCAATTTTAGCAGTCATTCGTAGTTCGTATATTATACTTTCGTAGGTATTCGGTTAGTGTGTGGTGCATCCGCTCGATTGATCGGTTTGATTGCGGATGATAAGCTGTTGTGCAAATTTTTTAAATTTGGAATATTTTTGAAAATTCATCAAGAAGTTTATTTCGAAAATGCGTGCCTTGATCTGTCAGTATGGCTGCAGGGGGGCCGAAATAACAGAAAATTCGTTCGGTAAGAACGCGTGCTACTTCTTCAGCAGTTGTACGCTTGACAGGTGTTAGGATAATATACTTAGTTAAAGCATCTTGCGCAGTTAAAATATATCTAAAGCGTTCTTTTGTTTCTTCGAGAGGACCATAAAAATCGAGAAAGAGTTGCGCAAAGGGTAGTGCTGAAGTATTGCTTATCAGCATTGGTAATCTAGTTTTTTTTTCTAACTAGTTTGTTGCTCTGACAAGTATCACATCTAAGCACGAATTGTTTTACATCGGGACGCATGTTCCGCCAGTAATATTCTTTTGCTATTTTATTGTAGGTTTTGTTGATGCCCCTGGGTTCGCCTATAGCCGCTTCGTGAAACTCATTCATAAGCTTATATCTTTCTTGTGCAGGTGGGACAGGCAGGGTGTTATTATATAGCACGACAATAATAGGTACTCCCGCAAATATGTCGGCGGCTGAGAGGAAGAACCACCTATCTCGCAGTCCCGTTCGAAAACCAGCTATCTCACAGTCCGCTCCGAAAACCACCCATCTTGCCGCCCGGTTCGAAAACCAGCTATCTCGCAGCCCAGTTCTAAAACCAGCTATCTTGCAGTCCGCTTCGAAAACCACCCATTTCGCCGCCCCGTTCGAAAACCATCTATCTCGCAGTCCGGTTCAAGAACCAGCTATCTCGGGAGCGTATTTTTTTTCTTAAATTTTTTAGTGGCAGCCCTGCAGGATTTTAAAATGCTTGTTTTCTGCAAGCGTATGCGGCTGACAATTCGAAAAAAGTTTTCAATAATAAAATTTATTATTTAATTAAAGATTAAAATAAAATAAATAATGAAAGTACATGACCATACGGAAACCTTTCGATTATTATATTTACATATTACCATGTATAATTATTATATACATTACAGTAATATAAATGTAATAATTATATTCTTTAAAAATGCATCATTTTAAATGAAATTTGTGCGAAGTATTCGTGGTAATGATAGTATACTATGATACGGGTGCGGAAGATGATTATTTAACTCGTACGAGCTGAATAATTACTTATGCACTAGTGTTGTACAATATTTTATAGCAACGAGGCTGCAAATTGGCATTAAAGTTACCAGTTTAAGATTAGAGTGCTATAAAAGATACTTATTGAATTGGGGAGACCCGATATGCCGCGAAAATTTGTAGTGTCCCGTGTCACGTTATGTCTCACGCTTCAAAAATTTGAGTTAAATAATTTCAGTTACTAAATGTAATTCAGCAGAGGAGATTACTGTGCGCTGATCTGGGTTACAAAAGAAATAAAATAAATAAAAAAAAATTAAAATTAATAAAATAAAAATTGTAATAATGAGATAAAAGTATTATTTTGACAATTTTTTCCGAATTGTCAGCCGCATGCGCTTGCAGAAAACAAGCATTTTAAAATCCTGCAGAGCTGCCACTACAAAATTTAAGAAAAAAAATACGCTCCGGAGATAGCTGGTTCTTGAACCGGACTACGAGATAGGTGGTTTTCGAACTGGGCTGCGAGATAGCTAGTTTTCGAACCGGACTGTGAGATAGGTGGTTCTTCCTCTCAGCCATCGATGTGTTCGAATTGTTCAATAAAGTAAGCCGACTCGGTTACGGAGAGAATTGCTAAGTCCCGTGACACAACAAGATTAGTAATGTTTTTGGCTCTTACTGTTGCTTTTAAGGTTCGTAAACATTTCTTGATATCTGATCTAAGCGGCCTATCGTCGATGTGATTTTTTACATAAACGCCGATCATTCTTATATCGCGTGCTTGTGAAATATTAATTTCGCCAACTACAAACTCTCTGCTTGTGATTTCTTCGATATTTAGGTATCCCCTTTCTAAGAACGCTTCTAAGATTTCCGTATCGAGGAATCCACCTGTGGATGCTAAGTATACAATATTTTCCTTATATGTAAATGGGTGTTCATTTAACACGATCAATTTCGCAAAGGGGGTGGCTCTTCGCCTTCTAGTAAAGTCCATGATGGCTTTTCTGGTGGTGATCTGGGCTCCGCGACTAGGTAACGCTGTAGCGATTTAGGGCGTGTTAAATTATTTTCCTCATTGTTGGCTAGTTGGGGTTGAAGGATGTTTCCTTCGGCCGTCCTTATGTTGTTGTCGGACCATTCGTTATTCTTTGAAGGATTATTGCTATCTCCATTGCGCTGCTTGTCACTGTGTTCTCTCAGCGAGCTTGGAAAGCATTTTTTCGCATGTTGTCGAACGTCACCATTTCTTGTATTTTCATTAAGAGACGGGGGTTCGGCGTTCTGATCGTCAGGTGAGGTTGGATAATGATTCTGCAATTCGTCTTGAACATCCTCGTTCTTTGTATGCTCGCTACCGGAAGGGGATTCGGGGGTATTTTGGTCGTGCATGATTGTATTGCCAAAGTTGGGGCGAAGGTCCTCATCCTGATTTTCCACGTTATCGGAATTTATAGGAGACGGTTCGGCTCTAGCATTAAGTGTTGCGACGGGAATGTATGGTGTAAAGTGTCTATCCAACAAATGTAGATGAACATAATGTACAGTTTCATTAGCGATAATGTGGCAGTATATAATATTATCTGCAGATATTTCGTAGTAAATGCAGATATTTTGGTTAAATTCGCGCGCGAATACATATGCGCAGTCTACGTCCCCATACAAGTTATCAGATGTTAAAATCTCTTTTGTTGATTTTGGATCCCCGCACTCATGTATAGCTTCAGACTTCAATAAACGTCTCCTTAATTGTAATACTGACATATTGAGTTGCTTTACTCTGATAAACGAGTGAAAAAGACAGTTGCCAATAGGAAGGCTTGGTATATCATGTGAGCGATATAGCGCTGCTTCGGGGACGGCGCACCTTTTCTTACTTATGTATACATGCGTCAGCACGTTAGCCGAGCTGCGCGAATTTTTTGTTTAATTTTTGCTACGGGTAATTTTACTTTTTGAGGGCGTTTTTTAATTTTGTTCAGTCACGTTAAATTTGTATGTAATTTTTTGTTACTTGCTGTAGGATCTGTTCCTGTAACTTCTGCATGGGCGTTATTATTTTCGGGTGCGTTTGGAGCAAGTTCAATAGATTGTTGTAAAATTTTGTTTATACGATTAAATTCGCCGACAGTCAATCTGTATTTATTTTTGTCATCGGCGTCTAGTGTTACATTGCTGAGTACTGACCCAAAATTTATATCGTCTTCGTAGTCTACGGCATATATATTACGTTGATTTTTTATTTCGGAGAGCCAGCGTATGTGTAGAGAGTCATCTCTGTGATAGATATAATACGTGACTTGACAAAAGAAAATCCATCTTCAGTATTTCTAACTGCTAAAAATTCGTTTGCTTTAAATAAGCACGCTATCATTGCATACTTTCTTGCGGTTAGTTTCACTTGAATTCTCAGAGTCTGATTTGTCTATTTTTACCTTCTTGCAACGATCTATATCTTTTTTCTAAATTGCTCTAGAAACGAAGATTCTTGCTGGCGGTGCACCCAAAAGCCAGCTTGCGGTTTCTTCTTGTTCGTCAGCTAACCGATAAAGTTCCGCACGTGGACGTTCGGAGTTCTCCTCGCCGTCACGTACGATTGGATTATGCGATAGTGCGTCAGCTGTTACGTTATATTTGCCAGGGCGATATACTACGTCGAATGAGTATCCTATAAGTGCTGCTTTTAATCTATTAAAGCGCAAGTCAGGCTTTTTTGTCGT
>JAWWEQ010049797.1:0-12787 GCA_035583055.1 Torymus tubicola
TGTAATGTTCTGTGTTTTAATATATAGCCTGAAGAGGTCAGCAACCATACTGACGAAACGTCGCAAGCAATATACATGGGTGTTTTATTAATTTCACCTTGTCGGAAATGGCCCTCTCCATTGTACCTTATCAACATTTCCTAACCCTAAAAGATTAGCTTCTTCAATGTGCACAGAAAAACCACCCGTAGGATCCATTAGACAAAAACTATTCCGAGACCTTACTAGTCGCACACGTACCTCAACGCCAAATATTAAAAATTTCTCTTGATTAAATAACGGTGCATAAAATTGTTTACAGGTCCAACTTGTGCTTCTCAAGCTGCATCTACTTGTGGTATTCCGGATACGCATTTTAAGCTAACGCGTAAGTTCAGCATTCTAGGAGCCAGATCGATGTATTCTTCACCATTTCCAGGTATCACAAACTCTATCGGTGAACCATCTGGTAAAGAAGATATTGGTTAGTACTGTATGCAATGTGAACTTTCTATAGTTGTTAGCGAAGGTGGTATTTCAAACAAAAATAATTCTGATTTTAGACACTCGCACGAGTGATTGTATAAGAAAACCATCTTTTCTTAGTCAAAAATATCTCTCGTAGTTCTTTTTTTCTTGGTTTTACCTTTCTTCTTCTTCTTCACCTTAGTAGACTTCCGTTTTAGTTTTTTCTCTAAACTCTCTTCTTTCTTTTACTGTTACTCGTAACAGAATCGGCACCCAAGCGTAACTGAAGAGGAAAGTCTTACTGTCGTAATTTACATCCTGATCCCTTCATCAATTTGATTAATTTTTCCTCTGCTTTTCGTTTTTGGACAGTACCCGATTCCTTAATACGAGTGCGAATCGACTCTTTGATTAGTGTGTGTCCCGTGTGGTAACATCGGACAGAATATTCATACCTGCACGCACAGCCTCTTTTCCAACAGCCTTGGCAACGCGAGTGTGTAGAGGCAGGACACGACGGAAAATTCAAGACAAAAATGAGCCAATACCACCGTGACCTCTCTGGTAGGGAGAACCAATGTAGACACATCCGACCCCACCATTAATTCGTTGAGCCCCACCAATCATTCCCCTTCCACCAAATATTTCTTCTCCCCCGTCAACTTGTATGTCGAAGTATTCCTCGTAACAATCGATAATTGTATTAATAAGCACTAAGCGCATGGTATCGGAAGACCGCTTTGGTCCCTTATAATAATTTCGATGGTCTGAAATTAGTTGAATAACAAAGGTATATACATGGTTGGAGAGAAATTCTTGATTCTCGTGGTACCATATGTGTAGTTGTCGATATTTAACGACACTGCTCGCAACAATCGTGACTGAACATTACCTGTTACGTAACGTTCACAAATATCGCTGTAGATCATAAGCATCGATGAAAGTCCACTGGAAAGATAAGCGGGTCTATCACCCACTATTGATTCTTCATCTCTCGTAAAAATACTATTCATACTTTCGAAACCCAGAATTTTTTTTCAATTTCTTGGATAAATGAAGTTGATGACTGAATCTAAAGTAAGTTGTCTCTGCAGGAACTCTAGTGACTATCACGTAACCACCAGAATAAAACACTGAATTCCAAATGGTCCTCTATACAGTTTAAATTATTTAACTCAGTCACTATAACAGATACATATTTGTAAATTCCTGAACGAACCAATGATACTGCAGTGATCATATTTTTTGTTTTGGCGTCTAGAGTTCAATGTGTAATACGATTAAGCATAACAATTCTATCTTGTTGCTCGGAAGACACGTGTTGAAACGTCAGCGGAATTTGAATCTCCGTGAGCGCGACTAACCATGATCCTTGAAGACATATTTGCTGAGAGAGCTGCGTAATAAAACGTGTCGTGGTATTTTCCGCAATATAATTCATACTACTATTACTCTGCAACACAATATAAAATTCTGCTTTCATTTTTTACTTTTTTATTGATTTATTGGCTTTAATAAAGGAGTTGAATTTGTCACCGTATCCTTTCTACTTTACAAAATATTCTTTAGATGACCCTCTACCTCTACTTTTCAAAATTTCATCAATTTCGAAAACATCTAAAGATAAATTCTCATGCACTCTGCACCATTCCTCAGCGTAGAAAAAACCATCAATTTCGTCTTCTGTTAAATCTTCCAAATAATAAACTGACGGTTTGCGTGTGGTGGAAATGCGTTTTAAAAAACTCTAAAGTCCAACCACTCTCATATGTTTTCACGAAAACGTTCTACACACGACTGACACGTACCAACTCGCCAACATTGTATCTAAGGGTCTTGAAACGATTGTCACATCGTCGTTGTAAATTTCCGCGCGCTCTGGCAGCATTTTACGAAGTGACGAATGCAGGTGTCATTTTCGTAGATGTATGTTTAATGCGGTTATACGATTCTAGAATTTTCTGCAAAACATCAACGCTATGCTGAGTGTTCTTATGCGTAAAATAGCGCCATATTCTTTCTTTTATTGTTCTTATAAGTCTTTCCACAATGGCTGCTTTTGTATCCAAACTGCGTGCCACTCGGTATGATAGACTATGCTTTGTCAAAATTTTTTTCATATTTACGCTGGTAAATTCTTTACCCTTATCGGACTGAAGACATACTGGTTTTCGTCAATTACTGTTGAAAAAAAAAGGGCGTAGAATGCTCAGCTCGCCGTTCAGGCTGCTCTGTGCACGCTCTTCCCCCCCCCCCCCTTTCCTTCTGTACAAGTGCGACTCGGCACCCTCTTCCTTAAGCGGCGCACTCTCTTGTTAAACACTTACTTCCGCAAGGACCAATAAAGAGCGCATCTATTTTATGCTAATAAAAGCGTTTTATATCTAATTAGATTTTGTAACTTGGAAGAGAGTTTGGATAAGTATTTTGGAAGTGTTTTTGCATCTGAATAAATAAGAATTATTAAAGGTAATAAATTGTGCTTTTATTTACGAGAGGAAAATTTCTTTACAAAATACGTTCAAAGGCATCGGTGACGTTTCTCGATGTCTTATCCTTTATCGGTTCCGCGCAGGCATATTTACTGACTGCAGCGATAACCATTAAAACACAGCTGTATTCATCATTGTAACATTTTATAGATCTCATATCCATCAAATCAGCTTCCCACAGATCATCGAAATTGCGCATATTATAACTTCGTCTTGGAAACCGATGTCTAACAGTTCTGTGGATATTATTCAATAACACTTTTATAACTATATTTCTTACATGTAGCTTGAAAAAGTTTATCAGCGCTAACGTATGCTGACGTTTGACGCGGATCGTAATAATATTTTTCAAATGTTTTACTCATGGTGGAGAGTTCTTTGTATACTTTCTTTTATTTAGGTTTCTTACTCTTTTTATTTTTTTAATTTCCACAATCTTTGACTTCCTTTCTTTCTTTTTTCGGTCTCTTATAATCTTCTTGATGCGGGAAAAAAACTTCTCAAACGTGATTTTATTAACCATACAACACGCTGTCATCATTGCAACTGCTCTTTCGTTGGGCGGTGTTTCACCGGCAAGTATACGAGAAAAAGCGTATTCTGCTAAAATTCGATCAGCTTGGCGTCGATTAGATTTGGGATCGTTGTAAGCGAGATCAGGCTGACTACATGTGTCGTCCAAAGAATTGATACCGCTATCTCCACGTTGAATACGCTCGCCCAATTTAGTACCGGGGCCGCAAAATTTATATCCAGGTACGGGCATTTCAAATGGTAGCAAATCAATTAGATTGTCCAAGACACTTTCATATTCTTCTTCTTCTTTTGTCGACTGCAAGATTTTCAACTGAAACAGTCGTGATTTTTCGCAAAATACGTTTATTACCTATAAACTCTCGTGGTATGTTTAAGTTGCGAAGAGCAACTACAAACTGAAGATGAACGACCGATGCACTTCTGTTAATATCTCTGATGGAGTCATTCACCAAATTGATAATATTAACTCCTGGCACGACACTACCATCTATTGTTACAGCACCATCATTATCCCAAGCAACTTTACTGATACTTCGTAAACGTTGCACGAGATAATCAACTTTCTTTTTAAACTTCTCGGATACTATATTTATAATATATATATCCCTCTCTGTATCCTCTGGAATTTTTTCACTTTTCTCACTTTCTTCGTCATCGTCGTTGCTTTCGGCTTTCCTTTGGCTTTCTTCTTTTCTCCCGCCCATTTCAGATTCTTTAAAATTTAGATACCTTTGTAAAACTTGACGGTAGAGAGTCCAATTCTCACGATCATCTTTGCAATTGGGTGAGTTTAGTATCTCGCTCATTTCAACGTCGAGTCTACTGGTAATAGAACCCGGTGTTTGTACAGACTTTATTCTATCTTGAGCTATGGTACCCTACAAGCGTTCGACGGTTGTTTGAGGTAAAAGAACCATCTTTCTCGCGTGCTCTATTTCACCTTCTTTTCAGTAAATAAGCCAAAAGTGTTCAACTAGAGGTGCCAATAAGGCTGGTAAAAATTCACTACGTTGTACAATAATGTTCTTTCGTTATTTAAATTGAAATCTGGAGCTGCTAGCTTTCGCAAGGCGTGTTTTCGCAAACGTGACTTACGACCTTTATTTACCGGCACATTACCAATTAAAATATTTAGAGGGCATTCACAAATACGACGAACTAACTCTACGTCGGCTTACTGTAGCAATCCTTTTCGTTGATCTTTATTGACGTGGTACAACGCAGTCAAACAGTACAACAGTACAGCATCTTTATAAGTAAAAGGGTAGCATGTTTTAGGAGGCATCATAGCAAAAACATTGGTACATGATTCTTACTACCGCTTAGTTGTCGGATGTGTCTTGCTTCAGATCAAGCAAAAGGTATCCGTAAGGTTCTGAAGTTGCGTGCCAGTAGGCTTCTTCCAAAAATCGAGGATTTCCAGGGTATACTTGTCTAGCTAGGTGACGTATTTGTGCACGATCGCATAAATTTTAAAATATCGCAATGTAGTGAGCATTCAAAGATATATCCCGTTGTCCTTTACCTTAATGAAAAATATTTGGGTGATAAAAATAACGCTCAAGTTGTTGTGATGACTGCCCTTAGTAAAAAGATTGACTATGGCTCCTCCAGAGGAAGATTCGTGCATGAGATTATTGATGACCATCAATTTAGGTCTTGGATCAGTCAACCAATCACTGCTTTGCGGTAGACATCTGCGAAATTCAATATCTTTGCCAAGATCTCTATATCCTGATTGCCACTCACCGTAGTAAAGAATAATGCGTTCGAATGGAATATCGCTCAAACGGCACAACCGGTTGGTCCGTTTAACGTACAAGTACCCGTATCAGCCCCATCGCCTCCTCCCTCAGAGCTCACGATTTTGGGGGCTGCGTCAGCGGCGCGTCCAATCAACTTGTTTCATGGACTAGTATCGCCTCTCGTGAGTAATGTAGTGGGAATCGTGGTAGTGTAGCGTTTAATCAGTTTATTTCGCGATATGGGGTCGTCTCTCTCTCTCTCTCTCTCTCTCTCTCTCTCTCTGCAACTGATCGGGTAAGTGTAAGCATCGTCAGCTTTTCGCTCCCGCTTTATTTTAAGTTTTACTCAACTTTTTTCTCACTCCCTGGAGTGTTTTTATTCAGGAAGGCGGCTCCACCGGCTCTCAAGCTCCCCGCCTAAGGACCTTTGTTCAACATTGTGTTCTAGCTGCCTGCGAACAGGCTGTTCAAAGACATCCCGGCTTCCAACGTTCGACGTTCTACCGCTGCACTCCTCACCGGGTTCTCCAGTCACACAGTGCCCTGCTGCACCACACAAACATCACTCTGCAGGTCCTACACGCAGCACTCTACACGACAGTTTTCCGTCAATACAACGACCCAATTCAAATACGGTGGGCAACCGATAGCCGACGGAAAGCTGTCAGCAACAATAATATCAACAAGTCTCAAGTTATCGACGGACATGGAGAACGTGTGTACTGTATGCGAGGAATCATCTTCAAGGCAGCTGGAACTATGCCCGCAATGTCGCCAGCCCTGTCACAGCAAATGTTCCAGCAAGAGGAAGGGGGCCTTATGCGACCTATGCAGAGTGCAGGAGCAGCCACCATAAGCCAAACCGTAACCAACACCAAAGGCTGCTTCCATCAAGTCTAAGAGCACGCAGGTGAGCAAAAAACCATCGGCCTCGCAGCGATCTGCACCTGCGAAAAGCAGGTTGTTCTCCTCCCACCTCCGCGCGCCTCTTAGCTCTTCAACTCCGGCTGTGTCGCTCTCCTCGAGCATTAATAGATTGCGCCCCCCACCCTCGCGACCTTCGCTGCTGAGCGGGTAGCCGTACACTGAAAAAAGTATCGAGGAGCTGCTCCTCTTGCCGGGGAGCGGCAGCACGAAAAGCCGAGTGGCGGTTACGTATGGTTGTTCGAGGAACAGCTACTCGATAATGAGGGACTGCTACCCAAAATCCGGAAAAGGAAAACAGGAGAGGGGATACCTTGCTTCCCCCACCACGCGCTTCGAGCGTCTGCTACTCTACCATCGAGGAGCTACTACTCGATCGTAGCTGTGGGACTGCTCTACGGCACTAGAGGGACAGTTCCTCGATACTTCTTTCAGTGTAGCGCAGGGGCCGGGCGCTGCTATGGCAGGCGACGAGCAGGCAAACTGCTCGCAGGCGCTTGAACCTTTACCAAACGACAGTGCTGGGCGGGTCACTGTCGTCCAGGCGTCGTCGCATCATCATCGTACCACAGGAGCGGAAGAATACGAAGATAGCGATTGCTCAGCTGCAAAAAGCGGTAGCTTCAAGAGTAAAAAAAGCGACTCCCAGGTTTCTACCCCTCCATTTGGGAATGCAAAACTGGACGGAATAAAAAATGTATATATTCCCGTAAGCACGCTCGAACTTTTTTTTAACAAATTCGACATGCTCAAGAAGCAGTTGGACGAGTTAAAACTCCTCGAGGATCGGGCCCTTGCCTCGCGTAGCGTCGCTACTGCACCCGACGCAGTGACTACTGGCGACGCCGAGCGATTGCGGATCTCCGCTCTCGAGGAACAACTCAATAAGCATACCTTGCTCCTTATTGATATAAACTCGCAATGTAGGCTGCTTCTCGAGGAAAATATCATACTTATAGATAAATTTGACAAGGCAATCTACTACTATGAGAGTCTCCAGTGTGCTCACGGGAAAGACGGAAATAACAATAACGACGATAAAGGCAAATACGAAGGCGCTAAGACTGATGGCCCCTCTCACACTGCCCCCAACAGCATTTCACACGTGTGCGCCTCTTAGCGGCTGCCCCTGGAGATCGATGGCGGGGTTCCTGCTGCCGTTTGTTCTGAGTCCTGTGAGGTCGTGTTAAATGGAATTTTAAAAAGTAATATTGATACAACGGACGAAGTAAGAAACGATATAGCCTACGCAATTCTCCGAATAATCCTTCCGTCTTTCGAGAAGGAGAACGTCATAGGGACACGCGTCCTGCGGGTTCGAGAGCCATCTGCAAAAAGAAGCGAAAAAGCTGAGGAAGGTTTGGGTTCGCGATCAGGCAAATCGCCCTCCTGTGTAGTTAATTATTTAACAACCTGTGACATAAATCCCACATTGCTGGGTTCGGCATCTGCTGCCTGTATGCCGGGCGATAAACTTTTTATCAACGAAATGTTGCCCCACGAAAAATTTCAGCTATTTAAGAGTTTGAGATCAGTAGCCCAGGGGCTGGGTTTTAAATATGTTTGGCATTCAGGCAGCACACGGTTTCGATCGTCGGCGATGGCGGTCACAGGAGGGCCGTAGTAGATGCTGAGCGCGCAATCACCATCAATGGTCAGCCATTACGTGCGCTCTCCAGAGAAGACTCCTAGAAATATCTAGGAATCGAGTTTTCTCCAGAAGGACGTTGACCGATCCGGCTAACCAACCAGCCCTTCTCGAACGCTTAACAAAGGCACCGCTCAAACCACAACAGCGGATCTTCGCACTCAAGTACGGTGTACTCCCCAAAATTTACTACTACATGGCTTTGGGGAGAGTTAACATCAGCGACATCTGCAACGCCGACAAGATGGTGTGTACCTTTGTGAGGCAATGGATGGCTTTAACGAATGACATATCGGTAGGCTACTTCCACGCCTCTGTATCGGAAGGCGGGCTAGGAATTGCTTCCCTATGCTGGCTGGCCCCACTCCATCGCAGGGACCGCCTACTTGGATTAGTACCCGGACGTTGTGAGCAGAACATCTCCGACCCATACGTGGCTAAAGAGAGCGGCCAGTGCACTTTGCGGCTCACCGAGAACGGAACCACCCACACCACCTCTGACGACATCAAGAAGAGGTGGACCGCAATCTTGCATCAATCCATCGACGGCTCAGCGCTCAAGCTCTCCCACCAAGTCACCGGCCAACACCAATGGGTGGCTGACGAGACCTCGCTCCTCAAAGGGCAATATATTAACTGCCACAAAGTGAGGATTGGAGCGCTGCCGACTCGATCTCGAAAAACCAAAGGGAGACGCGGTGATAGACTCTGTCGCGCGGGGTGCATGGCGCAAGAAACCAACAATCATGTCTTGCAGATCTGCCCACGCGTCCATAAGGCGATTGACAGACACGATGCCATGCTCTCCTACCTTGGTTGGAACTTCAGAGGTCAGGGATTCCAAGTACAGGAGGAGACTCACTACCGGACGTAAGAGGGACACAGGAAACCGGACGTAGTGGCAACGATGGGCACACTCGGGCTGGTAATAGGTGCCGAGATTGTCGGCGAGCAGTCGGATCTCGAAAAAATAAGAACCGCGAAGATAAGGAAGTACGCCGACAACACCGGTATCCTGCATTTGCCAGTCATACTCTCCTGGAGGGGAATTTGGTGCAAATCTTCAGCATGAGATTTTCTATCTCTAGGCACCATCAACCGGAGAGATCTCGCTGTTATCGCCACCCGGGTGCTTATCGGTAGAATTATTGCTCACACAGCTTTCAACCGGTCGACCGCAGTCGCACGAAGAGGACGTTGATCGAACAAGATTATCCCCCCCACTTACGGTGCTGCCTGCCACGCAGGCATAATCTACCCTTGATTCTAATGTATATAATTGTAAAATATTGTAAATAGTAATCTAATAAAGGGTACAAATTTTTTTATAGTTTAAGGGTTAAGCGTTTAAAGGTTAAGGGTTAAGGATTTAAGGGTTAAGTGCTTAAAGGTTAAGGGTTTAACGGTTAAGCGTTTAAAGGTTAAGGGTCAAGAATTTAAGGGTTTAAGGCTTAAGGATTTAAAGGTTAAGTGTTTAAACGTTAAGGGTTTAAGGGTTAAGGGTTTAAGGGTTAAGAGGTTAAGGGGTTAAGAGGTTAAGGGGTTAAGGGGTTAAGGGTTTAAGGGTTAAGGGTTTAAGGGTTAAGGGTTTAAGACTTAAGGGTTAAGGATTTAAGGGTTAAGGGTTAAGGGTTTAAGGATTAAGAGTTAAGCGTTTAAGGGTTTAAGGGTTTAAGGGTTAAGGGTAAAGGGTTTAGGAATATCACTGAGGATATTCATAATATCAGTTTTCCACAATTGTCTGCATATTTCCGCAATTTTCAGTCACTTACAGTGATTTGCACAAAATTGGAGAATAAAAGGATTGAATCGACAGTGTATTCTTATTCAGCAAGTCAAAATATATGGAAATACGACTCAACTGGGTTCAAATATCTTTTACTAGTTACTGATGGAATTCATAAATCCACTTTTCCGCAATTTTCCACTTTTATAGTATAATTTAAGCAAAATGAGGCGCTGATGGGACCAAACGGACACTGGGTTCGTGCTCGGCATGTCAAAATACATAAGAATATGATAGTCAGTGTTCTGTCACTATCATATGAAAAGTTTACCTAGGTCAGCTCCAAGCAACCACGACAAAATTTCAAGTTTACCTAGCGGCCTGCTATAAGCGGCCACTTCTGATATAGAAAATGTCAGGTTTGTTTAACGATCAAGTACAAGCGAATATTTCAAAATTCTAAGTTTACTTAGCAATTAACTGCAAGCAACAAATTCTGATATATGTAAAATGCCAAGTTTATCTAATGGTCAACTCAAAGCAATCACATCAAAATTTTAAATTGAAAAATCGGTCAGCTTCAAGCGACCACATCAAAATTTCAAGTTTATCTAACACAGCTCCGAGCGACCACGTTAAATTTTAAGTTTACTAAATAAAGTATGAAATTATGTATCTTTTATACGCTACTCATGAGGTAGATAGGCAGGTGCGTTTTTTAAAGGTGTCCCCTTTTGTAATAATATTACGTAATATGTTAATGTAATATTTTACGTAATATTATTTCAAAAAGGCCTAATCCTTATATTATTAACAATGAATTTAAAAGAATAATATTGGTACTTATTTTTTCTCTAGAAACCGCGTAGATATATTTGAAATTAAGTACACTTTGAAATGACTTCGATGCGGTCGAATGCCGCAAACCCTTATGTAATTTTACCCATGAAATTAAACTTGAAATTTGACGAATCAAATATCAATCTACTTATTACCGTAATAACAGTCAAATAAATTTTCTATCAAAAGTCTATCAATTTAACCAAGCGCGCATTTCTGATATATGATATGTCAAGTTTTCTTTAATGGTCAGCTGCGAGAAATCGCATCAAAATTTCAAGTTTATCTAACACTCAGTTCAAAGTGACCACATTAAAATTTTAAGTTTGCCAGATAGTAATTACGAATATTATTCTTTTAAATTCATTGTTAATAAAAGGACTAGGCCTTATTGTAATAATATTACGTAAAATATTATATTAACATAGTACCTAATATTATTAGAAAAGGGGATACGTTAAAAAAAACCAAGCCTATCTACCTCATGGGTGGCGTGGAAAAGATAGATAGAGAATTTTACTCTTTACCATTAGGTTTCATCGGTAAAATCTTTTAAAAATTTTCATCTTAAATTTTAGTGTAAAAATAATTGTCGTCAATTAGTTTGACAAATGGGGGTTGGCGAGCGGAGCTTCGCCCAACCCCCCATTAGGACAACAAGCTTTTTTAAACAAAAAGGTAAAATGAAAATTTTTAAAACGCGTTTTTTTGAAGGTGTCACCGTTTATAATAGCATGCGACTACTTTTGATACATGATGTGTCAAGTTTAACGGACATCTCTGAGAAATCAAGTAAAAATTTTACGTTTACGTAGCAGTCAGCTTCAAGCGATCACATAAAAATTTCAATTTTACCTAACACTCAATTCCGAGGGACCACATTAAAATTATAAGTTTGCCAGATTCAAGGGCGCCGCAGCGCGCTGCTTGATGAATAAGGAATGTAACATGACGTCTCAAGTGAGCAGAGCGATGCCGTACCCTTTATACTTTGTTTTGCGGTTTTCTAACCTTACTTTTTTGGCACATTTCTCATATTATATCAAAGCAGAAGTAAATATGACATATGAGGAATTCATTTGAAAGTACTTTATACATAAATTCCATCTATAAAAAGTTTCGTGGTGAAAGATACTTTCGTATACGAAATTAGTGACAGCAAAATCAATTATAAATTTTTTTCTTTCAGCCTGCACGGAATTTCTGGGTGGAATCTAGTGGAAACTTTTTGTGCCTTTACTCGATGTTAAAACATATCCATAAATTTAGTGCTAACAGCGTACGAAGGACGACGCTACTGCGCTCTGCTTCACATGAGGAGAGAGAATGCGCGATGGCTTTGTCATATTTAAAATTAAAAAAAGACCTGGTTTGCGTATGTTGATGATAGTGTGCACGCAGCTGAGTCCCTGTAGTATCTTGTCACCGTTTTTACTTATATACATTGTAACGGGGTAAGGTTCTCTACACGTAATAAACTCTTACGATGTACTTGCTGCGGGTTCTACGTTGAAGAAACCCGGTTGTCCGGCAGTTGGCAGTGGCACAAGGGACGAACACTGGCTTTAAGCTTGCATTATAGAAAGCTTAAGCCTCTTTCTACTGGAGCGCCCCTTGCTCGATGGCACTGCTGCCAACTCCGTACCGATAATGATCGGCTGCTGGCTACACCTAGCCTTACCTGCTAGCAGCCGGTTCTCCCATACAACGCCGCGGCTTTCAAACTGCGGCTATGTCTGTCTCTCACTCTCTCTCTCTCTCTCTCTCTCTCTTACCTTCCCGTTACCGTTGCTCCTCCAGGAGTCGATGCCCTCGGCTAGCTGCAACTAAAAAGGGGTAGAGGGCGGTATTCGGCAAAGCAACAACGATATTACAATAATTCTCAATGGGGACTTACGCGGGGCTGATCAACCATTCCGCTCGCAGTCCCTGCCGGCGGGGACGGAGGTTCGCCAATGTCCCTGCAGATCTCGTCGTCGCTGCTGCTCCCCCTGCCTTCTTGATTCGTGGCACTTGCAACACGCGGTCACGACGGGTTGCCAACGGTGGAGGCGCGTCACAGCTGTTCTTTATCTCAGTCACTCTTCCAACTCGCAAACGTTTTCAGCACCTATTGCAATGCGCGCGCGGGTCAAGGCTTATCTGCTGTATTATGAAGATGGATGCTCATTCTCTCTCTCCCGCGCGGTGCTCCGTCATGCACCGTGGTTCCGTCGCGCGCCGCCTGATGGCTCTTCGAGTACCTCTTCCCCGCGGTCGCGCGTGTATTTCAAATCCCGTCGGGGTTTCAACGCAGCCTATACACGCGCCTGTTACAATATATGGGCAGTTCTCTGGTGAATAGAGAAGGACAAAAATTTTTTTTCTTTTAAAATCACCTAAATCGCTTTGTAACCATCCCATATGTTATCCTGAATTTTTTCAGATT
>JAWWEQ010049798.1:0-12785 GCA_035583055.1 Torymus tubicola
TATATATACACACAACAACAATCGGAAAATCATTGGAGGTTATAATTGAAGTGTACGGCACGCGCGAATCGGAGTCGCAAAAGGCCCCCGTTTAATCGGGCGGGACACGCAGCAACAGCAGTAGTGCGGCTCGATTTGCTAGTGATTTATTGCCAAGCTCGCGCTCGCTCGCACACACACACACACGGAATCGGACGACGGAATTATAATTGGCTCGGCGTAATTTATTAATGAATTTACGACGTCTCTCTGCCTCTCGCCTTTCCGCGCCCGCGCGCGACACTCGTTTCGCGATCCACTTCTTTAAATTACACGCCGGCTAACGATCCGGGCAGCGTGAAATCTCTCAGGGTGTATATATATATACCTATATGCATGCACACACCACGTCGTGCGCACGGTCGGCGGCCTTCTTCGGTGTGTCGCACTTAGCTGCGGCGCGACGACGTTGACTTTTTAATTTGACTCCTGAGATTTTTCTTTTCTTTTTCTTTTTTCATTTCTTTCTTTTTATATATGTCGTTGAATATATATATAGTTTTGGAAAAATATAGAGTGTGAGCTGTGTGGTATTATATGAGTAGCGTTGAAATTAAAAAAAATAATTTTAATACTACATCATGAACTGGTTCTTTTAATTATGTTTGTAGTTATATTTATATACCATTGTTGTGAACAATTCACCTATCTGAAAAGGCTTTACAATTAGTAATTCTATATAAGAGTTATCTGACAATGAAAATATTTGCATAAATTCACTTTCACACTTTAACACTTTAAATTAGAATTTTTATCATATACCTATATATACGTTAGATAAAGCATGGAAACTTGTTCTTTTTTAATTTGTATTGATATACTGATTATGTTTTTCATTAATTGTTTATAAATAAATTTTCTGATTCAAACTTTTTTAATAGTTATACTTGCGGTATATATAGTTATTGACTATTATTTTTAATTAACATGTTCAAATAACTTGTGTAACATTCGGTATATGGTTTCCATATAGTCTATAACTTAATACATCAATGTATATAACAATCTAATGCACGCGTAAAACAATGTAAAACAAAATCAATTGAAAGAATAATGGCAAACTTTGGCCATGTTTTAATGGGGTTTAAATTAACGAACGCAAAAGTTATAGCAAAATTGCAAGATTATTATGACTTCGATTTAAGTTTTGCGTCTAATAAACTTTCATTTATCAATTTACAACTACTATAAATTACGCCGCACAATCAAGTTCTGAAAACGATAACATCAATTCATTATGAATAAATAACTTATGTACATGAGAAGTAAATGCATTTGTACAGTTATAAATTACGTGCACTATAGCTCACTTATTACATTGCGATTTAACCAATCGAAATGACCGTGGCTGAGTAAATAAATTTTATTCGCCTGTTTGTTTTATGCTTTATTATTGTTTATATTTATGTGATGTGATGACAAGTAATGTATGATAAAATGAAATTTTAAGCATTTTAAAGAAATTTAAATATATACACATGCTAATTTATATATGACGTGTGTTACGTATAATTACCGTTAAATATATATAATTTAGTTTTTACAACTACATCTAAATCTGCGTTTACGATAAAAAAGTAATATTGCCATAGAACTTTTAGGTAAATAATTAATTATTTTTATAAAAAAAAGTTTAAGTAAGCATATAAAGAAAACCTACAAATCCACACAACACCAATACACTGGTATATACATGCCTCGGAAATTCAATAACCTGGCACTTTGTGAATTCTCGTGCAGCGGTGCGAAGGCGGGAAGGCTGCAGCGCGAATAGAATCTCTGGAAACAGTCGGTAATAATCACGACTGCGCGCAGGCGGAAAGAGCTCGAAAGCCATTTCGAGAAGCGCGCGAGGACAAAACGTCTCTGTGCGACCTCTTTTATCGTCGAGCTTTTTTCCCCCTATATATATGCGTTCGCTTCGGAACAGTCGGAGATACGGCGAAGTCGAGCTTTACGTATAGTCGCTTCGTTGTCGAGAAATGTCTATTCGCGCTTGCACAGTCCAAATTGATAAGAAAATCTGTTATTGTTGTATTATATGTATAAAGTGCGTATAATGATATAGGAATAAGGGGATAAAATATTTGGAATTCGTAATCATTTTTAACATTGTTGAGGATAGGATTGTATTTAAACACATTTAAATATTTAAAAAAAAAAATTTTTAAATAAATAAGTTTGATTTTAATTCTTAAAAGATTAGTAAAAATCTCCAACAAGTATAATTTGACCAATCTCGAGTAAAACCGACGAACCGCGCACCAATTGAAAATATCGAGCTTGAACACATTCTTTCGGATATATAATAACGCATCGTAAAATAAAAGAATATAAAAACTTTTCCAACCACGCGAAAGACAATGAACGAGATAAAAATCCTCAAACTCTACCCCGTTACAGTTTTACCACTACGGGAATCGCTTCCAACGCGAATGCCCATACCAATCTTTCGTCATTTCACTATATATATATATATATACGACACTAATTTTTCAACCGTACTTTCGTTATACCATCATACACCCTCGCACCGAAATACCACAACGCTTCATATTTTTTTTCCCAAACCCAAGACTATATACTATACACATTCACGCAAGCATCACTAAAACCGTTCCTTCTCCTATATAACCTCCCCCCCTCTTGTTCGCAACAAAAGCTCTACTCTTTCTCTCTCTCTCTCTCAACCCACACATCTACAGACCACAATGCGCTCGCGCGCACACGCGGCGTGGTTATCTCCTGCGCACTCCTCCTCTTTCGCTTTACGATTTTCCGCAGCTGGTTTGCATTCGCGTGGCAAGCGATTTCGCGCGTATAAAATCGAAGGGCTGGTGGTGGCGGCCGTCGCCATCGTCGACAGTAGCTCGAGCTGTAGAGCACACGGAAGGGATTCCATTTTCTCAAATAATCTCTCGAAGGGCGCGCGCGCTCGTAAAAGCGAGTATAGTACGCGCGCGGGGGCAATCTCTCTCGATCTTTTTACGAGCAAGCTAAAGTCGCGAGAGAGAGAGAGAGAGAAAGAGAGAGAGAAGAGGTAGAGGAGCGATCGACTTTGTAAAGTTCGCGCGTGCATGCGGTGAGCGCGATATTGCGGATCTTTATGTGCGTTGTCGACAAACGATGGGATTGGACTATGGTTATTATCGTGGCGGAAGGATGCGGAGGAGTTTTAAAAATTTTTTTAATCGGTTGGAATACCGACGATTGTTGGTGATTGCGTGGTTGGTTCATGGTTGCGGTGTAGGGATATTATGCGTGTATGGGGATAGGTATGGTTGATAAGGGCGCGATAGAGGTAAGGAATCGGAGAAGAAATTTTTGAAATATGACGATTGCAATCCTCGTAATTTTTACCGGACTGTCTGGTAATTTTTCCATCCGCTTCGATCTTTTCTATAGGTTTATCAGACTGTCACGATAATTTTTTATACCTGAAACTTTTATCACGATTTTCTCATTGACATGTGTAATTAATTATATTATTCACAACTTCTGAAAATTAAATTTTAACAAACTTATTAATGTGATACACAAAGTAAAAAAAATTAAAAAATCTTATAAATTTTAAATTTTAAAGAAGCAACATAATAAAGTAATTAAATTGATAAATTATATTAATTTCTTGCATACATATAAATAAATTTTCAACTATATAGTTTTTAATTATATAAGTTTTGCGATAAGATATATTTTTAAATTCATAATTAAAATATTAAAATATAAATAAAAATTTATACGTTCACGGCTTATATATATAATAGTCAAAGTTGAAATGAACTTTTAATTGCTTAACGCAATAAACTATTGAAATAACAATAATACTATTTCATTACAAAATTTTTTATTCCATTATACAAAAACAAGTATATAATACGCAACACCCAAAAATTACAGTATACACCGAAACTGTCGATTCCGAAAAAAAAATTTCCCCCCTCGAACGCCCACTTTTACGTCTCACTTAATTACATTAGACCCATTTCAGCAAACAACAACGCCGTCCATTCATCGTCCCTATCCCTCCTTTCTCTCGCTTTAAACACCACTTTTACGCAATCTCCGAGCGCTTTTCCTTGCGTAATTAAGAAAAAACCATGGATTATTTCACCTCTCGCGGGTATACAAAGGCCCGCATTATGTATATATATATATCCCCCGCGGAAAAACATTCACTCCTGCGCGCCATGTGGGCGTGGCACTATATAACCGCGCCGAAACTCACTGCGGAACGGCGTGCGCGTCATTAACGGGCTCATTAGCCGCGGCTAGAAAATCTCTTTTTTCTCGTGCCGACAAGTGTTCCTCGTATGGTACTGTGTGCATGTATATATATAGATATAGAAGCTATATATATAGCTAATTTTCCATTAAAACGTGCGCGCGCACAGGTATAGATGTGTATAACTAATGGATATATACGTGTACAGTAGGGAGGCGCCTGCCTCGATAGGTGTTTAGTCATTATAGGCGCCACTCGAAATTTCCACGGTTCGAGCGAGTGTAAAGGCAATGTTGCAGGTGTATAAGGGGGGCAGGTCTCGCGGATATGAGTTGCGTTATAATAAGTTATAATACAGGAGGATAATGGAGATGTAATGGGATGGTTTGTGTGTCGGACGATTTAGCGTTGAGTAAGAGATTTAGCGTGGCAAACTTGTGCTATAAACATATTTTTGGAAATTATAGTTTTCGAAAGAATAAAGGTATGTATAATGGAATCTATATGCTGTTACCACAGTTCCTGCGCGTGATGCGAGTCATGTTGGCTATTATAATCGAATCATGATTTTACCAGAGTAATATAATATATCATGCTTAACTTTTTTGCTTTATGGAGAAATATATATTCATAGATTGTTAATTAGATATATGATTTTAACGATATTTTATTATATTAGACGTACATACTTAACTGGCACAGTTGTAACGTAACATTTATTTAGGTTTAATTGGCGTAGCTAAATGAGTGCGCATCGTTTTTTTATGTAAAAAGATTGATTTTTCAGTACAAAAATACTTGCATAATAAAGTCAGTGACTGTTTTGGTCAGTGACTGTTTTGACAACCAATAAAGACACACAGAATATGTTCATAAACCTTAGACTCACATTTCATTATAACATTTGCAGTGCACAGTATTTCATGTCTGATAGACGAATGAACGTTACGTTCAATGTAAACTGTTATATTGTAAGTCGTTGTATTGATTTCTTAAATTCAATAATAATAAATTATGTATTTGTATATGATGAGCAAGTAATCAGATATTAAACTCTACATTATAAAAAGAAAACTATTGATATACTTAAAGTAATGTGAAATACCGATATAATTCTAGAATGTTTACATTTTTTGTAAATACTAAAAGAATTACTTATAAAAATTGTTGAGCATAGTATTTACATATACGGTGCGCCTGACTTTATTATTTTTCCAAATAAACGTTTTAATGTTAATTTATTAAATAATGAATTTGGGTTGATTCTGGACTTGACAGCGCCTTAATATTAATGTTTAATATTTTGTGGTCAATACTTCTAATTGTACTAAAAATATAGTGATTTTTTATAAATTTTTTATTAAGTCATTTGGAATGCTACTAGAAGTAGTTCATTTTTTGCAATTAAAGGAATCGTCGCTTTATAACATAAGCTTTTGTGAATTGACCATGGCTTTATAGTAATATAAAATTTGGTAGATTATCTAAAGATTAATATCAATTATTATAGTTGTTTATCCATGATTCTGCAAATTAAAAGCAAATTTTTATGATACCAAAGTTACGATAAATATAAGTTAATTTAATAAATATCATACAGTATCCGACAGTCACGACTCGGTAGTTACCTGACCAGAATTTTACGAAGCTACCAGCCAGCTAATTAAACAAATAAATAAGATCGCAAAGATAACCGTGAAAACTATTTAAATGCCATAACAATTTAAATTCCGCTCGGTTTTGCTGTGAGAATTCTCAAGCGACTCCGTCCCTAAATCTTAATTTTAATACGTCATAAAACCATAAATAAACGCCGGTAATTACTTACGCGCAGTCGTTAAAAGGCCACGACTACCAGCACCGAACGACACACAAAATCCTCTCGTTATGACCTGCTGCCGAAAACTCGTCAAAACGCCCGTGACGACGGCTGCTGCTGACCTCTCCTCGAAAAACTTGAGACGAAGAGAGAAAGAGAAAAAATACGAGTATTCCCCAAAACGTTGCGGCAAGAACAAATGAAAGCGGTGAAAGAGGAGAAAAATCACAAAGAGGCTACTGCATGAGAGAGAGAGAGAGTTTATGCGTTTTCGGGGAAAGGAGAACACGCCAGGCACGCGTGCACATACGTACGCGTAACCCGAGATTTGAGTCGACGTGGATCCACATGTCGTCGTCGTCGTCGTCGTCGGTCTGTTGTGTCACTAATTCCAGTAATTAAGCGGATACTTGAGGACCGCCCGTTGACTTGGAGTTGCGCGTCGGGTGGTTTCGACGCGGATGTGTGCGTGTAATAAGCGAATGTGGAGATCAAGTGGAGAATTGGTATAGTGGTGTTATTATTAATGGTTAATATTACTGGTGAATATGAAGTTGGGCTAAAAAACTGTAAAGTTTTCCTAGAGAATGAATTAAGAATTTTAATTCTTATTAAGTAAAAATCAATTCAAACTTATTAAACAAGTATATGGTGAAAATTTTAACTTTTATCACTGTATTGTATTTATTTGTATTTATTTAGGTCATTCAAACAATAAGCCCAATAGTCGCCGTTAAGATTATATTCGTAGCAGTTTAATTTCTTTTTGCTACGACTCCATCCGGGAGTCAGCAATTTATTTTATAGAACTTTACGGAGATAGATTCATCATGTATTCATATAGTGCGTGCATTTTTCACAAGAAACGGAAATCAAATTTTATATTACCTTTATCGCATCGGGAGAGAGGACACATCACAAATCGTAACTATCGAGAAGTTCAATCTCGAGTTGTTAGCTTTCTCGTTTAGTGCTATTTGTTATTATATTGAAGAGCTTAGGTGGCCCCCAAAAAGTAATCTCTTCGTATGCACGGTCAGTAATATAATTAAAGAGATCTTTTCATTGTAGATTTATTTCAACACCAAATTCAATATATTATATTAAAATTATTTATTATATTAAAATAAAATTTAATGCAATCAAATAAAAGTAATCGGAACCAATAAATCAAGATAAAATTTTCCAAGATAATCTATAACACATAAATATTATCCTTTTGACTTTCCACTATATAAACGTGAGTTATTACCTTTTAATTTTCCTGAAACTGAGAATCTAAACTTGACAAATCTTGGAAGATACTCAGATTACTACATATAAGTAATGTACGCTATTATAATCGTTAAAGTATAAAATTCTTTTTAGTTCATGGAGGTAGTAAAAAAGTATTTATTTTGTCATGCGATACTTTGAAAAATAGCACAGAATATCAAAACAGATTTTTGTAACCTATTCTCCGGATTGGTGTACTATCATACTAAATATCAAGATGAATTAAACGAAGCATAGAATATACAATAAATTTTCATATAAATTTTTAATGAAATAAAACGTTTCCTTTCATGTTATGATTTGTCGAATAAGTCAAAAAGAGGGTTTGATGACGCTGTTGCCGGCAAGTATAAATGATGAGTTCCGATCAGGAGGGGCCAAACTATTGTACATCCGGTTATGACCCTTGGGGGTTTAGTTACCCTCTTTCGATACTAGATGGAGGAATGAGTCTCGGCCAACGAATCCAGAGTATTGTATGTTCCTAAAACATAGTGAATCTACATGTAGGAGAAATATTATTGATATGTGATAAATCATTTATATGATTGTAGAAAAGTATTGTAATAACAATAATTTTATTATAAGCTTTTGGTTTTATATTTATTGTTATAGTGATTGACGTAGAAGCAGTAGAAGAAGAAATTAATTTTTATACTATGCTCTGTTAGGCCAATATTTATACTTTAAATGAAATAAATAGTATGTTGATTAATTTTTAAAGATTCTGGTAATGGATTATAGGCTTTATTTTCTTTCTTTCTTGTGTGAAATAAGATTTATTTGAAAATTTCAGGTACAACCATGCTATATGCAGATTGTAGATTAATCTACCACATTTCAATATTTTTAATCGATCATCAGAAGTTTCATTTGTATAAAATATTTTTTTTTACAAAGTTGTTTGTTCGGCAAAGCGCAGAGCAATTTAATTGTATTCAACATATTCGCTTACATTTGGTTAGAGTCACATTGACTTGTTTTTAACGTAATTAAAGATACTTATATTTTGATCACTCTAGATAAAGTCAATAAATGTAAGATCTCAGACAATTCATTAATTTGTAAAGAATCGAAATCCATAAAAAAGATCGTATGACAAGTACTATGTGAAATTGAATTTATCATTTATAGAAAAACGTAAATGATCTTTTCAACTATACGTGCGATATAAAAATAATTCGGTTACGCGATTCTTTTTGACAACATCTTTACGTAGTCAAATATGCGTGATTATTTTCGACTTTCGATGAAAAAAATTTATTTACTATATGTAACAATATGGAGTAGGCAAAAACTTCCATAAATGGTGCAGGGACGCTCATATTTCAAATTAGATTGTTCAGTCCATATGGAATAGACTATAAAAATAAAATTAATTTTAAATCGGTTCTGTAATATTAAAAAATTTGCAATTAAATTAATTAAGGGCGAATCATTCTTTTTTCGGAAAGGAATTGAAAATGGAGGTATTAGAGTTGTGTCTTTTACGGTGGATTCTCTTCTAGATATTCTCTTTAAGTTAATTTTAGACGATTTTCTTCAGACTCGCTACAAAGAATCTACACCGTGTTACCATCAAAGTGCTTTATTGATAGGTACAGATATCGCTAAAACTAATAATGACTTCTAAAATTACCACTATTATTGTAGAAAGTCAAGATGAGCCTATGAAAACCGCAGTGTTCCCGAACTAATCGGAAATACGGACGGAAAGAAAAATCACAATACAAATTTGATTAGACTTATAAACTTTATTTAAAGAAAGCCACAAATCGGGTTATCTCCCGTGACGTATACTTTTATTGAAATCTCAACGAGAACTGATTCCTTCAGCCTAACGTTAACAACTATAATTAAGCAACGCGCATCAATTGTTTTTCGGAGCAGAAATCAATATAGAATATAGAATATCTTCCGTAATATATATTTATTTCTTCCTATAAAATTCAGAAATTACTTAATTATATTTAATCACTATTTCAGATCATTTTTCGAATTCACGTTCAAATAAATGTTACTATTTTGTTCCGTAACACGCAGGGTTGGCCATTCCCGCCCGCATCGTCACAAGAAGTGTAAAGAAGAGATCACTCGGTAGAAACACATTTTTACATTAGCTCATGGTGTATGTACATTTTCTTATGTGTACATACAGCCTCTATTGACAATAAGGCGTATCCTGATTTCTACATTATGCTGTACGTGTATTTTTTTTCTTTCTCTACCATTCATTTCACAATAGTATATATTATATTAAGTAGATATACAAGAAAACCAATAATAAAGATAAAAAAAAATGTTTATAGTCTCGCACTCAACCATGAAGCTAATCGACGTTCACTAATTGTCTTCTTACACGTTTAAAAGTCGATGAAATGAATAAAAATATTTACAATTACGCCCGAAAATATTTTCTACATGCAAAATGTTTGCATTTGTATCAAGAAAAATGTTGTATTTTTGTTACTAATTTTTTTTAAACTGTAAATTTAGAATTAAATTATTTTCCTTTACAGAAATACCAGAAAATTTAGAAGAAATCAAAAATATTTTATGCACAACGGTTATAATACCTCAAACTATAAAGAAATACGAATCGTACGCAATCCATTACGAAATTTTCTCATCCTCCTACAGGCTAGACCCAACCTCTGTACAAAACCATATAATATACTCTACCACGGAAACCGCTCTCCCAGGCAATTACTCTCCGCTCGTTCCATTTTCCCCAAATAGAACAGAAAAAAGAATCTTGCCGTTTGCCCGCTCACGATCTTCTTTCCCTCTCTCTCTCGCGCTGACCTCATCGCGAGCGAATCAGAACGATAGTTAGCTAATGCGAACTGGCGAGAAACGAGTCTCTCGGGGCGCAGAGAGGCGAAGAATCACGCGCCGGCGGAGATCCTCGCGGGGCTAAAAGAGCGACGGAGAGATTCGCTCTCGTTCATCCGAGAATTTGTCGATCTTGCGGGATTAACCGCATGAGGCGGTTGCTCACAGGTGTGCGCGCACGGATTGATGAGTGCAATAAATTAATTTATCGGATAGTGTGTGAATGTGTACATGAGGGTTTTTTGTTTGCTAGGTTGTAATTAATATGATATGGTTTTTTGGAATTTGTATTTTGTAATTAACATGTTGATCAATTGAAAGCGTTTTAATTAAATAAAATATCGATTTAATAGTGATAGTACAGTGTACTTAAAAGTATCACTCGTAATTGAAATAGCCATTTTATCTAAGTAAATGCTGAAATTCATTTGATGTACAATTATCAAATAAGAGCAGAATATTGTTCTTAGCTTTTAAGTTAGATAAAAATTGATATTTTTTCTGATTAAAATCTGTCTCAGGACGGTTTTGTTTGATTATTCTTAATATATACTTATGACTAAAAGGACTAATACGTAAAAACTAAAAACAAAAAGCATACGATATTAACTATTTATAAGTTTCTATATAATAATAAAATCTTGCACCTACAGTAAATTATTTATGTTTTTGTATTTTATCTAAAAAATAATAAATTATATTGTAATAATAATAATTCGTTCAGAGTTAAGGGAAAAAATTATTTTTACGTTATCAAATTTTGTTTGTGTGTTTGAAAGATAAACTCTTCTTAGTAGAAAAAGAAAAATTATACATCCTATAATGAAACTTAATTTTTCCCAAGACAAAGCTATTCCCATCATCAATCAGTATACAATTACACAAATAAAACTAAAATCAAGTTCCCAAGCCCCCGTGAAATCCGCAATTATTGTTCCACGCGATATATTACAACGCGTATTATTCACGTGAAGCAAACAGAAATTATTATCGCATTTACCTTAAACATCTTGATCCAGAACCTACTTCAACTTCATCGTCCGCACTTCGCGATAACTCATATGTAACAAAGCTGCTATCTCTCTCTCTCTCTCTCTCTCTTTCTCTCTTACTCTGTATATACCATAAGTCAAAACCCACACACGCATCCCCCCTCGCATTATCCTCGCCTCTCCCGCCTATAACAAGCAACACAATGTACACATACATATATATAGCCCCGCATCGTCGTCGCGTCTCGCGCAATTACTATCGTCCTGGCGTCCTTTTTTACGGCGGCTGCGGCCGCGCGTGTGCAAAACCGGCGATTACCCAATAACAGCCCTTATTATCTCTACCGGCGCATTTCCTAGTCATCGCGGCAAATTACTCTCTCTCTCTCTCTCTTACTCATTCCCTCTCTCTACCTCCGATAATCAAGACATCGTCCTCGAAGTGTGTACATAACACACACACATATACATACTCTCTCTGTGTATATAGTGGCGGAGGAGGAGAACGCGAGAGTATAAAATCTCTCCTCTCTCTCTCGCTTCGCGTCGTCGAGAGTTAATGTCTCGCAATTTCGCGCTAACGAGGCCGCGCCGATTCGATCGCTCGTCGCTTTGCCTTCCCCGCCGGGCGGCGGCCCGGCCGCTACGCTTAGCCAATGAGAGTTGAGCAAGTAGGCGGGGCACAAGCGCGACGCCCGAGGTGAGATATAGAAGAGAAGGGTGGGGGGAGACACGGAACGGCTGCTGCGGATGGAGCGCCGCCACGAGGAAAACGAAGAGAATTATTGTCGAGAGAGAGAAAGAGAGAGAGAGAGAGAGAGAGAGAGGAGGAGGTGGAGGTATACTGGAGAGGAATATATCGAGAGGGTGGTTGTAACGTTATATGTGTGTGTGTTGGTGCGCACACGGTATGTTGGGAAATGATGAAGGATGAGGTTTGCGGAAGGCTGACGATGATGGTTCTTGGTGCCTCGAGTGGTTGTTGATTTAACGTTATGATTTTGAAAATTATGTGTAAGTGATGTTTTGATAATTGGTTGGGTTTGTCTTTATATAGATTTAATAAATTCGTTGTTATGTAGGAGAAAAATTATTATAGTATAGGGATTGTGAGAGGATATGGGACTCGTTTTTGTCGAGTTAGAATGAATTTTGTACTTTAGAATAAAAATCAAAAACTGACTCATTTTAATTTTTTTAAAGTAATTTTATGGCTTTTAACTGTTTGAAGATTCGATGTATTTGAAGCCCTGAAACTTCGTAACTTTGATGTTCAAACGTTTTATGCGAAACTTGTATACACTTTGAAATCTTCAATCTCCGAACACCGGTAGAAATTTCTCTATCGGAAATGGGCAGGAAAATATTAAATAGCTAGTAAAAATAGCTAATTTTTAGATAGAGGCGAAATGATTTTTTCGGTCATATCCTTTATTTAATAGAAATAACATAATCTGAAAGTACTGCTACTAAATTTTCTCTGTCATTAGATCATATATTTAAAAACAAACATTAAAAGAAGGTAAAGTTGAATTAGTGAAAAATCCACTAAAGATTAGTTAAAATTGCTCCACCGAAACATTAGTGAATATTCACTTAT